>BQNB010128271.1:2810-17105 GCA_026074375.1 Tanacetum coccineum | reverse complement strand
TGGCATTTTAAGTCCGTTTTTGGTTATTTTAGCTCGTTTTTAAAGGTAAAAGGTATGTGTATTTAAGCACATACCAGCTCTCATTGTCTATATGGATTTCAATGTTCATGAAGTTAAATCCATAATCAAGTAGTTGATTTTGCATCCAAAGTACCTGAGCACAACAACTTGCAGCTGCTACATATTCTTTAGATCCAGGCTGTAGACATCATTCTTTCTAGGAGCTCTAAGAATTACCAGATCTTCATCAACAAACTTGAACTTTGGAGATAGGATAAGACATTCTTTATCTGTGAAGAGAACATTGTGCTTCTTATCACAGATTTGAGAAACAGATAAGAGATTAAACTTGAGCTCCTCCACATAGCTAACTTTCTCAAAGTCTAAGCATGATGTCTTAATGGTTCCTTTTCCTGAGATTCTTCCACCTTTAGAGTCATTTCCAAAAGCCACATAACCACCCTTGAACTCTTTAAAATCAGACAGCTTGTCCTTGTCTCCTGTCATACTTCCAGAGCATCCACTGTCAATGATAGCATAGTCCTTGAGATCTTCTTCTGGATTGCCCTGTACAAACAATTTCAAAGCATTAGACTCTTTTAGGGACCCAAGTCATAACTGACTTGGATACCCCTAATGGAGTTACATACTCAAATTGCTTGAGTGTGTAAGATCCATTATCCCTATTCACAGAATCTAGATAGTTCCCTTTTGGTCTCCATGTTTGTTTTGGATTTATCATTGCACTCTTTTTGACAGTTTGTGGAAGTACTGCTTGGGATTCAACAGTACTTCCTTTCTTTACCCAGATAGATTTCACAATTTTCTTGGGTCTATGTGGTCTGTGAGGAGTCCTTGTAGTAGAGGACCTCGATGATGGTGAGTAACTTGAGATTCTAGGTCTTCTATTATCCATCCTTGGATAATAACTTCCATCAGTACTTCGTGAAAGTACTGCCTGTGGTACTCTAGATCTAGCAGTACCTTGATAAGTCACATTAGCAGTACTTTTTGAAGGTACTGTTTGTGTCATTTTTGGTCTAGCAGTACTTATCAACCCATCCCTTGTAAGTACTGCTGATGGAATAAAGGATCTCCTTTGGTGAAGGTTCCTAGAGTTTCTTGCGAAATTACTATGGTTTACTCTTTGGATGTTGTTCCAAACTGGTCTTGTTTCCCTTGAACCCTGTGTTCCCTTAGATTTATGAGTTTGGGTATGTTGGAAGGTTCTTTCATGTAGATTGCAGTCCTTAATAAGATGATAGGAACTGAAACATATAAAGACAAATTTTGCCCCCTTTTTGTTCCCCAAGTCCCTTTGTCTGAGATTTTGACCACACACTGATGTGACTTTTTTGACCTGTTTTCAAAAGATTCTTCACTATTGTTCTTATTAAAAGCAGTTTCCTTTGTGACTCTCAATACATCAGACTCTCATCATCACATCAAACCCAATCTTCCATTATGACATTATTTCTCTATCAATTGCGATTGACTATTGTTTGTTTTTTCATCTGATTAACAACTTTATTCCTAATGGCTAGTTCATCTATCCCTTGTAAAGGGACATTTGCCCCTAGGTGAATATGTGTCCCTGTAGGTGGAGGTACACCTTGTAGGCCTTTTCTCCTTTGAAGTTCATATGTAGAATCAGTCAATGTTTCATCCCCAAGATGAAATGTCACTTTCCATACTATTACTAGACTCAATCCCAAATCCTATACATGACTTATCAGACACATATCGGTTGGTTTGTTAGCGACTACGGATATGAAGTACGAAGGCATTGGACCATTTCTCAGTTTTACTTTGAAATCATCTCTTCATTTAGGCTTGATCTAATTCCTTTTGTTTTCTTCTAGTTTCAAATCTCTTATCTTTAAGTTCATATTCCATTTGTTCATACTATCACCCCAAGCATATTCATTTTTTCATGTGTTTTAAGTATGACCCTAATGACTCTAAGGCTCATTTGTTATCCTATAATTTCCGTCCTAGGCTCTTTGAAAATTATCTCTTCAGTTTGATAAACTTCAAGCGAACCCCCTTTTTTTTATAAGATTTACTACATTTGGAACAGTAAGTACCTCTGAGTTTGTAGCCATTAAAGCTAGAGATACTGGTTCAATAGACAATCATCATCTTTGTTTGGCTCCAGTCAAAATCAACCAAGTCCATCTTTGTCCACAAATGCACGATGTTCTTCTGCATCAAACCCATCCCATCATCTTAGTTCAACTCCAGTCAATGCCATCATAGCATATGTCACTGGATTCATCATCAAAATCCTTGGTCCCAATCAATATCTTCATTGTTGTCTGTGCTAAATCCAAGGCTTTCTGAGTTTGAATCTTCAATAGCCACAAGTCTTCTTTTTTCCTGACGACTCATGGAATTGCTCTGTTTCTTGAAACTTAGCAAACCGAACACTCGCATAGGCAAAATGACCCAACTTTTGACAATGTAAAACATCAATCATTATTAGTCAAAGTGAACCCAATCTTTGCTTAGATCAATAGGTCCTTTCCCTTTCTTCCTCATAACTTCCTTATCCTTGCAGTTATCAAGCCACCTGCCACCATAATGTCAATTTTCTTCCTAGCATCTTCATCAAGTAACAGCAAGTCTTCATCATCATGAGTTGTAGGCATGGATGCTTGTTGAGAAAAGAAGGAACATATGATTTCATCTGAGTGAGAAACCATAGTTAGGAGCAGTGGGAACCTTGCTTGAGGCAGCTTGTGTATATCCTTATGGGATTTGGTTGGTTCATCATCTTTGTACTATTGTTTCAAAGTACTGCCCTTGCCTACAGTGGCACAGGAAACAAATGTTTTTGAGAGTTGAATTTAAGACACCCTTGAATTCCTGGCTCATACACCTTTAAGTTGTTTAGAGATCATCAAAGTCTAACTCGTCTAAAAATCCAGGTTGACCCCGAATCATGGTATGCCATAACATGCCCCACAGATGGTCAGGCTTCTTAGAAACTTCAAGTTTGCATCTTCAATTGACACTGTAAGCATCATGTAATTCAAGCATGCTAAGGATATGCTGAAACCTTTCGTATGCTGAATCTAGTTCTTCCCTAGATCCCAATAGTAAATGTCTCAAATTGTTGTTTCAACAGATTCCTTGCCATCTTCTTTGATGCTTCGTTTCCTCCCAAATCTTGCTTTTATGGCTTTCCATAGAGATCTTGGCATCTAC
Source organism: Tanacetum coccineum (assembly GCA_026074375.1). Lineage (NCBI taxonomy): Eukaryota > Viridiplantae > Streptophyta > Magnoliopsida > Asterales > Asteraceae > Tanacetum > Tanacetum coccineum. The sequence continues at coordinate 13,895 of BQNB010128271.1, read as the reverse complement.
AGCATCATGAAACTGAAGAAGATGTCTATCAGGTATGGCAGAAAGCAGTAATCAATTAAGGGATTTCTCCATTGTATTCTTCTTGCGTTGCAGCAAGTGAAGTCATTGGAAGCATACACTGAGGGAGATGCAGGATCAAGATTTGTGTGGTTTGGTTTCCATTGGTGATTATGTCCCATAGTATGTGATCAGTGATAGCAATGTACTGTCGCATCTTCATGGACCATAGGTCATATTCACCTTTCTTGATTATAGGGATTCTAAGTGCAGTAACGGACGAGGTGGGAGGGATAGGTTCTGTTTCAGACATCTTTTGAGAGTTTAGAAAGATTTCGATTGAATAAAAGTTCTTCTAGATCAGAGTCTCTTCACAAGCTCTGATACCACTTGTAGGATCGATATTCCTTAATGAGACACTGAGATACTGTCAACTATGCGGAATCTAGTTGGCAGTACTTAAGAAGAACACACAATAGTTTCTCAAACGATTTCTTTTATAAACCTTTTGAATCTGCCTAACTTGCAGATCCCTAATACAATACTAACAATTCTTAACTTCGTGTTTTTCTATGTTTGTTCTATATTCTAATATCTTCCTAGAGATCCTTTTATAAACATAAGGATAACCTCTAGTAGATGTACAGTCCTTGTATATCACCAAAAAAAAACAACTTAAAAAAAATTTTTTTATTTGTGGAAACTTATCACTATAACTTTACAAGAAAAATGCTAACAACAACCGTTTAAACTGTATAGTTCCTATTTATCCACGGGCAGTACTTCGTCTTGACTGGCAGTCTTTGACTTTCTATTTAGCAGTACTTTGATCTTTCATTTTAGTCAGTACAATGACCTTTTTACTTGTATTTCCCACATGCACTAAGCTCATGACACATGAAGCTAATTAATCACAGGCCTGCTATACAACCTGTCCGCATAGTAACTCCTTTCCATAACCGGTGTCCCATAACCAAAGACCACCATAAGGTACAATCGACATACCATATATCCGTTTGTTCTTCGTAAGTGAACACAAAGCGGATAGGATAATTAGTCCCAATAGATCTATCAATTCACTCTCGCTACCCCAACCGACCTCCGTCGAGAAACTAACAGTTCACGATAAGTTTGGCATAGTAGGTTTTGTAAGCAACTTAGCAACGATAAACAAGTAAAACTCGCGTAAAGAACTTGTGTCTCAATTTAAAAAGCAAACCATAGTTTCTCACCCCATAGTATGAGAAGCTTTTGGAAATCAGTAAAATGTGTGGTATGAACTCACCTTAGCAAGGGTAAGCGATAACCACAACAAAATAAGAAGATATAAGGAGTCTAGTAGCCGGACCTAGAGTAAGTATGGTAAAGACTTAGCAGTCGTCAAAGAAACAAGTAAAGCATCCATGTTCATCATTTAAAGCATCCAAGTGTGTTTGCGTTTTAGTAATAAAAGACTTTGAAACTTTACCATGTCTTAGTTAAATCCCGACACTCACAAAAAGTTACTATTTTAGATAATTTCCTTTTTAGGAAACTTTTTAGATTCAAAACGATATAGCGTCCCTATTTTCCTTAAGTTTTCCATATATTACAAATCGCATAAACAATTCTAATCGCCTTAATCCTTTATGTTTAATATCGCCATAGATTCCAGTTCGTACCATTTTTAATAATCCTGACTTTTTAAATTAAGGTCGTCACCTATCAAATAGCCTTTTCATGACATTCAAGTTGTTCTAACTAATAACTTCCATTCAAAATGTTTCGCTGGCTTTAATAAAAACATGCCAAAATTGTCCCAAAGTTCCCGAAAACCCCCTTTTATTATTCCAATCAGCAAGCATTAATTAGAGTGTTTCTTAAAAATCTATTTTTCCGATTTGTGGTAAAAATGTCTCTCGTTTTTTACTTTTAGGCTAAGCGGTTACCAACGTTATAGTAAAATCTCATTTCGGACAACTTTCGTGTTTTATATTTAAGCCGATTCGGACCCGAAGGGCTCCGAATCGCCCATTTTAGCTGCTGATCTGGTCATTACATATTTCCATTTTGACTTATCTATTATTTACTCGTTGTCATTATCAAAACTTTGTTATGCTTCCGCTACTTTTAACTTAATTATTATGGACTGTAAAACTTAAATCTATTTTATTTTATGCAACGAGTAAACTTTTTCAAACGTCCATGATTAGTGGTTGTTCTTTATTGCTTTGTGATCGGATTGTTATGACGTCACGCCCTCGGACACGTATTCCGTCTAGGCCCCGTTTGGGGGTGTGACATTATAAGATATAATCCGAAATCAAATATGCTCATAAACCCACAATTAAGTAGAAACAAACACCCCCTAGGTATAAACTATAATCAGGTCTAGAAAATGAAACGTCAATGGTTTACTTATTAGACATTAATAAAGCTCATTATTTTTTGGGCCTAAGCAAGTAAGACGGACTCAAAAGATAGAAAAAATGAAAAAAATAGAAATAGGTAAATTCGAATCACGTGACGATCTTACGAGTTTACGTGCGATCGCACGATCTTACAGACGATCCCACCCCAGATGAGATCCTATGCCGATCTTACACGATCTTAGCTAGTAAACACGTATGATCGTACAATCTTACGAGTTTACTCGCGATTTTGACAGCCTTGCTAGGCAGAGTACCTAATCGTTGCAGTGTAGTATAGGCAAGACTCGGAGGATTGATCGTGCTTTAGGAAAATAGTGAGGTAGGTTTGAATTGTATGTTACTAACATCTAAGGGTCAAGGCAAGAATATTTTTGTATTTTTATGTTTTTTAGAAAGCAAGTAAAATCAATATGTTAAGAGGGGTGGTTTTTAAACTAAACTAAAACTAATATAAATCTAAACTAATTATGCAAGAAAAGTAAAATGGGCGGGAACTCTTATAGGTAAACAAATGTGCTCACTTAATCATGCATTACTCCCTAGTTGATTCCTCTAATCTGTTGCCCGTCACCCTCGTTAGTGTAATGTGTAAGTATTCCCCTAATTCAATTTAGAATTGGTCAGAAACGCATCTACGTGATCACCTAAGCAGACAGCTCTTGATAACGCTCTTCCTACCCAATAGTTAAACCACGCGCATTAAATACTTAATTAGCTATCTTCCCAAACGCGAGGGTTTCATTTAGTTCTAACCATGTTTCACTAGACGTTTATGCTAATGTAATATCTTAAAGCTAGTTTTCTAATGCTTAATGTGCACACTACTAACAAGAAGCAGCAAATTAGAGTTGACAACTAAGTTTCATGCAATCATAAGCAAACACATATAAATTTAGCATAACATGTTAATAAGAAGAAAAGAAAAGCAATTAATCATTAAACATATAGATATATTTAAATGATTAAAGATTAAATTACTTAACTTCAAACAAACATGTGAGTATATGAAAAGCCCTAAAAATCATCTAAAATGGTTGTACTATAGCTCTCCAAAGTTCCACACACGAATTTTGAAAACAAAGGGTTTCTATATATAGAATTTGGGCTTTGACGGCGTCACTAGGGTTTTGTGATGACGTCACCTCATCGAATCCCTTAGGGTTTCTTTAGCCGACAACTCCTCACGCCATCACCTTGTAATTGTGACTCCATCACAATTTTTTGGTGACACCGTCTCCATACACTTAAGCATCACAAAACTTGTCTAAAATTTCACTTTCAAGGCATAATTGGCGACGTCGTAAGGAAGGTGGCCGTGAGCTTAAAAAGTTATGTTTTTGCCTTGTTTCTTTCCGAATCGAGCCCAAGTCACGTGTATTCCGTCCAAGTGCTTCCCAAATGCTAATTACACAAAAAGAATGGATTTTGCAATAATAGAGCATATTTGCATGATTTTAGGGGTTAAATGACCCTGAAAAAGTGTATAAAATGACACCTCATCATATTTATAGCCCACACTAAGCTAAACTATGCTAACTTGTCCATTACAGTACCCTGGTGAGTTGCTTATATAATCTCAATGTAATTTGTAAATGTTGATCACATTTTAAGCTAGCAATCTTCCCTTAATGTGGAGACATACAAATTACTTAAATTCATACAAATACAATACATACAAAAATAGAAGGTCTTCGCAGGCGCTTCCAGTGCTAAGGATGTTCTTTCTTGTCCTTTTCTCATCAATAACATGAACCCACTTAATCCTCTTTGTATTTGTTTTTATTGTTGGAACATTGCAATTAGTATAACTTGGATAACTTCCCCTAATTCACACAACATGAATGAAAACTTTTTTCCTAACTCATTTTGACTAAGTATTGAATCAGATCTGCCCAAACCATTTAACCCTATCTTAAGCATAGTTCGAAACATTAAGTTAAACTTTTATGATCTTTTAACTTTGTCATTAGGTGGGCATCATCATAATTTTGTAGAAGAAGAATATACCAAACCAAAGATACAATACTGCAGACTTTTCTACTCATTTTTTGTCTTGGTATTATCCGTATTGGGGTAAGGATGCAGAGAAATCAACAACAAATCTTCTCACGTGTGCAGAATACTTTACACAAACCAATCCAATAAAGTCGAAACCATAGTACCAAGCACGAATCTACAACACCAATATCTTCATTAACCCGTAAAATCACACCATGTACATGATTATTCCCCCATGATGGTTATGATATTACGGAAGCATCATTATCGTGTATGCTCATATACTCGAGATGATCATGTCTAAAGCAAAAATCTTGAAAAATTTTGAACGTCATTGAGGAACTTTGGAAATTTTGCTAAGAGAATGAAGTACCATTGTCGTTTAATAATCCTAAATCTATCCCGTAAGAATCGACTGTTGATCACATCTCTACTCTTGTAATCCCTCTGACTAACTTTACCAACCTCTATGATGTCGCCACTTTGTAGTAACTACTGATGGAGTAAACCCGCAATACCAAACTTGAAAGAAAAGTACAATCCCCTAAATTTGTGACTTAATCTTGCACTATAGTGATTGAAGAACATTATCCACATCTGCATCTGCGTGTGACACTGAGCACTACAATGTAACTCCTTTAAGTGATAGCTATACACTGTGAGTACTACAATGTAACTCCTTACATCAGGTATAACCAGATATATGAGTCTTAATCTGATTCCTTAATGTTCAAGCAAGTCATCAATCGATAGAGGGGTTTGGAGAAATAAATTAGAAAATAGAAGGAAGGCTTGATGATGAAATAAGTACACTCTTTCGTGAAATCCCACTTCAATCTCAAATAAGTGATAACAAATCAACCCCGTAGTTACTTTTTCATTTAAGTACCCAAATACTAGCCGATTGTCGTTTAAGTGAATTTTAAGAAGGATCGCTTTAAGTGTGATGTATTGCGTTTGCTTTGTTGTTGTTGTAATCGTTGTTGTGATTTGATTGTTAATAAAGGACTAACGGTGAAAAATATATGGTCGTTAAAGGATATGTATTGTCTTGTTAACGGTTGTTAAGTTCAATAATGAGTAAGGACTAATGGTGTATGTAACAACTCACATTTTCATACCTTTTTACATCCATGAACACCCAATTAATTATTTTAAACTTCTACGCATTTGCTTTTAATTTTAATCGTTAAGTTAAATCGCGTAAACTAAAAATCAATAATCAACGTAAACGGACACCAAACAAATTAAAGTTTACGTCAAGCAAGCAATATATTATTTTTACGAAAGTAATAATCAACTTTTTATATTTTATTTTTATTGGTCACGTAAAACGTTTACGTTTCGCAATTTAATACATTTAGGCATACCCGGAACCACCAAAACTCATCTACGCTTCAACAAATACCCATTATTATACCCAATACTCAAAGTTTTATAAAACTTCACCAAGAAAATCCCATTGTAGGGCCGAATTTTTTTCATAAAAGCAACCAACTAGAAAACAAATGCTACAAGTTTACACATCTACACTTAATCTATATGTCATATAACTTCAAGTAACACAAAATATCAACTCAAAATATCTAAGACTCAACTTGATCATTTTCTTCCTTAAATCACTCCCCATGTTTTCTTATGGTCTTGGTCTTCTAATAATGCACCTAGTCTTGATTTCAACTAGCTTCTTGTAGTATATAAAGGCAAGACTAGTTAGTTTATCACACACACTACATTTCCTTAAGAAAAACTTCACACAAACTCTCTTTGTCTCTCCCTCTAGCCCACGGCTAACACATAAACTAAACAAACAATCCATAAAATTTTATTTACCAAGTATACAAGTGTTCTAACATCATATCTAAGGTATCCTAAAGTGTATTGAAGGATTGGTTTAGCATTTACAAGGGTTTAATCAATAAGGTTTAGGATTAGGGTTTCTTGGAAATTGGGGTTTTCAAAGTCTTAGAAGCTTGAGTTTTTAATCAAAACTAGGGTTTAGATCTTGTTACTCTTCATCACATATTATATTAAGGTTATCTAAAAACACTAAACTCTTTACATTCATGATTTTATGTGTATATATCTACTATGTAGTAAATCGTCATCTAGGAAACTTATTAACTTGTAAAATGGATTTTTACACTTGGATATGATTTGGTATACTTTTACATATGTTATATGGATTTTAATATCATGTGGGAATGTAAGTATAAGTATTGTACAAGTGTGGTTTATGTATAAAAAGTATATATAAACTAGTTACCTTAAAATGTACTTATTAAAGTTTATGAACAAATAAGTATGTAGACTTGTGGATCTTGTGATTCTTGGATAATATTTGGACAAATGATGGACTAAAGACCTTAAGTATGTAAGACATGTGGTATAAGACATGGTAGAGGACTTGTAACAAAGTTACTAAACTAAAAAGTTATAAAAACAAGTTTTAAACACATTTATGTAAAAATCTTAAAGGGTCTGATCAAATTTGAAAAAATAAAGTGTTCATTTTATATTTTTCTCAAATACTACATGTTACAAGGATCGTAGGCATATAAGGAACTTGAAAAACTGAGTTATAACGAAGGAGATACGGCATTTGCAAGGTTATAAACGAAATAAACGCTTTATAAAAGAAATTTTATACAAACTATTTACATTTCACCTCGTATATATAGCATAAGGTTTATATTTTCACAGAAAGATGTATTTTTTAGGATTCCAAATCAATTAAGAATCCCGAATGTTTTGATCAATAACGAAAGAGTTAAGAATTTTACACGTTTACAATAATAAATACTTTTATAAAAGTTACTATTCACATCATGTATTTTATTTTTGAAAATATCATAAATAGATAGAACATTTAATTACGAAGACGTGCTCGAAAGAATCACTAAAATCGGAGCTAAAACAAATAAGATACGACATTTACGGGTTTACGATGATTAAGTTTATAAAAATAAATTTATAAAAGTCCATGAACAGTAAAAAGTATTGTTCATTAGAGGACTAGAAATATTAAAATTTAATACTTTGATATACGAAAACGTGGACGTAAAAAACGTGCAAAACGGACTTAAAACGAGGAAGATATCGCACTAATTTTATGATACATAAACAAACTATTCCCACATGAATAGTGTTAGTTCGTGTTATAAAAAAAAATTGCGAAAACATTTAGAAATCACTTAAATAATATTTATACATGTTTTATACTTTATAAATATTATTTTTCAAAGTCGATTGAACTATTCATACGATCATACGAGTAGAAATACATGATTATTATTTATCAAATGCGATTTAAATATTATTATCTCAAATCCAATTAGATGGGATGTAGCTAAATAGAATTATAATGGTAGTTAGATATTCAAAGTAGAGTTATGGGGGAGAGACCTTAGTACTCATACGGCCCGTATAATTAATTAGGTTGCCTTCGATCCAACGCGAGATCGTATACAACTCATCTTGATAGTCCATGTTACCGCCAATTCACTCGAGTGAGTTTATAATAGCCCTAACGATTTACATGTTTTTAATATATACTTTACAACTTTTAGGGTGATAACATGCTAGTTACCCAAAATCCATATACATGATTAGTTTGAATATACAATATGTGCCATTTTACAAGTCGTATTAACAAACTATTCTACATACTCAATTGCTTATTTTTTGCACGAAATACTTTGCTTGTTTCACTTATTTTTTTAAAACAAGGACATTACTTTACTTTTACCCAAATGATTACGGATTAGCTTAAAAGCGGAGTTGAACTATGAATTAACTTGGGGCTAAGCGCGAATGTATAAATAGATCTATTCGGGTGTGATCATCCGCGTGTCGGGTGATTAGCTACACCAGAGACGAACGATATATCATGTACGAAAGCACAACATTTACAAGAACATGACACTTTTCATGCCTTAAATAAATTGGCAATATATATGTAGTCTACGCAGATCTAGATTTTATGAACTTAGAGTAATCATAATCATTGTTTTCTACACACAGGAATATTTACGTTGCCTTGAATAAAGTGGCAATACATACTTTAAACAATGGGGGTGCAACTATACATACGTTTTTGTGACTATTTGGGGATTGAAATGGTCATGCATACTTTACAACTCTTTGGTTTATAACATTCATACATATGTTTTTGTGATGATTTGAGGATTGAAATGGTCATGCATACTTTACAACTCTTTAGTTTACAACATTCATACATATGTTTTTGTGACTATTTAGGGATTGAAATGGTCATGCATACTTTACAAAACTTTGGTTCAACATTTATACTTAAACAAACCTATGAACTCACCAACTTTATGTTGACACTTTTAAGCATGTTTTTCTCAGGTGAATTAGATGCTTGGCTTTGTTGATGTGCATTGGAGTCTAAACAATACAAGATTACTTATCAAACGACAAGTTTAGAGGTCGTTCTCTCATGACTTGTGCAATGGTATTATGAAGTAACTCCCAGAAACCTATTCCGCTGCGACCCATTTTCGGGGGTGTTACAGTCACAAACTTGTGTTTTTGCCAAATTGGTATTTTCAAAATCAGAGTATATTCTTGAAAGAGTATCATTTCACAAATGCTTTTTGGTGAGGAAATTCAAAATAGAAAGAGAGATAAAATCCATACACGAAAAAGCAAATCTAAGTATGCTCGAAAAAGAAATTCGAGAGCATACAAAAATGAGATCAATAGAAAAAGCAAGAATTGGCACATGAGAAAGAAAATGATCTAATTATGCTCAAAAAGAATTGTCAGAGCATATAAAAACAGACAGAGTGGAAAGAGACAAAAATGTTATATAAATGTGTATTACATAAACTTTATCTCATTTTACTAATCACTTCATGTCATTATACAGTATTCCACATGGCTCAACAAATCATTCCGCTGCTCAACTTGTCCTCAAATTCCAAGGCATTGAGAGATACAACAGTTATGCTATGCTTCAGAGTATTCCATGCTCAACGAAATGCAAAATTGTTGGACAAATCTGGCTTGATCATTCGTTGAGTTATGCTTTGACAGCTACTGTAGATGTTCTAGCTGTGTACTTATAATAATTTTAGAAAACAGTTCACAAGGTGCCAGACACCAAGGATACCATCATGTTCAAGCTGAAACTCAAGAGATTACTTATACAGTGGATATGTTTCGTGATACTATTAAGTTGCCAGTGAAAACTTCAAAAAATCCATCTGGCGTACCAACAACCATTGAGATTATTGACTCTTTCATGCACACGGTTGGCTATCAAGGAGTAGTTGATAAAGTAGGTGTTTTCTACATAAAGTTTCTTGCTCAACTATGGTAGACAATGTTCAAGGTGTTCAACCGTTGCTTAACCACAAGAACATCTGGGCATGATCAAACCAAAATCAACATTCTTTAGTTATTTCATGCTATAGTCAACCGCACGAATGTTGATTATGCTGCTCTTCTATGGTGGGATTTCATGAACTGTGTATTTCAGAAGAAGGATGTCATTCAGTATCCTCGATTCACCAAGCTTATAATCGCTGATTTGATGAAGAAGTATCCATCCATTCCTCAAAGACATGACGAGGATTATCATTCTATCAAGGATGATATTCCATTGGTAAGTGTGTACACTATGGGGAATGTGCAAGTTCGAGGGATGTTGATTCAAGATGCATTCTTGAGTGAGGAAATCCGTGCTACTGATGATTACAAGGATTATGAAACGGTGTTTGTTAAGGTAGTTGCTCCAATGAATCAACCGCAACCGGTTGTTTCTACCCAAGGAACGCATAGGAATACACCTAGAGCTCATAGGACACCTACCCTTACTGCCGACAGTCCTCATGGGAAGAGGAGGAAGCAAAGTGTTGGCGAAACAAGCTCACCGGTTGTATGCTTACTGAAGCAACATGAGGCACATGCTAATAAGAACAAGATGATGTTGGAAAGATACAATCAACATGTTATTGATCCTCTTGCCTTTGTGTCTAATATTTCACCTCAGCAGGACACTACATAATCATCAGCTATTCCATAATCTACATATGTCCCACTAGTTACCCATCAACCATAATTTGCTAATAACATACAACTTGATACAGGTTTCACCCTAACTAATGACTTGATTGAAAACATAACTAAAACAAATTCCTTACTCTCCTAATCTTACAAAACATACCTTCCTCAAACTAACAATCAACGCAGAACTTCATCTAACACAAGGAGCCAAGATACAATTCAAAACGGCAGGGTTGTTGTTCAAAATGTTCAGGGTAGATACAACAGAGGTCAAGGGAACTATGCCAGAGGAGCAGTTGCAGCTAGAAATTGAGGAGTTCAGAACAGAGTTGGCAATGCTAATCCTAGTCAAGCAAAGCTGATTAAGTGTTATAACTGCAATGGAATAGGGCACATAGCAAGATAATGCACTCACCCAAAGCGATCATAGAATTCAGAATACTTCAAAGGCAAGATGCTGCTAATGCAAGCTCTAGAGAATGGAATGGTTTTAGATCAAGAGCAGTTGTTGATGATGTGGATAAGGCACCAATACAAGATTTGGCACTCAACGAGGACAACATCTTTCAAGCTGATCAATGTGATGCTTTTGACTCTGATGTTGATGAGGCTCATATTGCACAAACCATGTTCATGGCAAATCTAT
>BQNB010128270.1:0-19308 GCA_026074375.1 Tanacetum coccineum | reverse complement strand
TCAGTCGATGATTTACAACTCATATATTCCATTCGAAAAAGAAACCCTTAAATCCTACGCATGTTAGATACCAGTTTGGATAACATGGAAGCAATTCATAGGCCTGTACAATAAATGCATGTATATTCTACATGCATGGAATTTTACATGCATGATATGCCTTGCGTAGAATTATTGAATAATGTATTCCTTTTCTTTTATGTTACACGTCCTCTTGGGGAATCGATTGTGCGATGACAAGATCCAAAACAAGAACAAAGTGTTGGGTTGTTTTATTCGTGAAGAAAGGACTAGCATCCTAGCGTATCTCGGTGACGTGTAGTGTATGCACACCATAGAGGTTATCTACTTTGGTAACTTAATTAGTTTGCGTGGTATTCTATTTATACACACGCGTATATTCAAGAATGTGGTTTCATTTATTGCTAAAAGGTACACGCTTCTTGATCCCTTTGTTAATTACATATTCTATACGTGTTTATGTTTTTCGCTGCGTACTCGTGATAGATTTAATGGTTAAATAGATGTAAAAACCCAACAGTGGCATCACGAGCTATCGTATAGAATTTGTAGTTACAAAGTAATAAAATTTGACAAATTAGGATTCTTAATTAATTTTTTAAGCACTTTGGGCGTTTTATGCATAAAGATTCGATCTTTGTGCATCAAGATTCAATCTTTATTGATTATAAAATTAATTAGACGAATTCTAGGTTGTATGAAATTTTATGGATAAAACTTGATGCGTTTAATTGTTAATTGATCAGTTTTATGTTTAAAATTAATTGTTAATACGGCATCCATGATAAATACATGCAATTTATTATGGAGAGATATGTGATATAAATCTTGTTAATTGTTAAAAGGGTTTTATACAAATATGATGATCAAGAATTAAAACATAAGCATTAAATTTATGTGGTTTCGATCCACGACTTTAAAAGCTAGGGAATACCTTAGCTAAGTCTTTATGGGGCCTAAATGTTGTTTTAAATTTTATGTGTTATGTGGTATATATTTGTATATGTCTTACGCAATCGATTATATCGATGGATGTGGCCGGAGTTTTTAGGACGAAGGAGCCTTATATGAATATATACATGTTTTAATTATTAGATAATTAGGATCATAATGGATATTTGCATGACTTAATTGTTAAGTATTTCTTTTGAAATAAGTGTTATATGTATTAGTTTTGTGTTTATGTTGTTTTATTTTAAGTTTGACTTGTGAGAAAATAAAAGGGTTTTTCGAAAAACAAATATAAACATGACTAATGATTATCGAAATAAGATTTATTATGGACTATCTAATGCAAAAGGTCAAAAGTGAATTCGGCTTACATCCGATATAAAATCTTCCATGACTAGACTAGAAATTTATAGTTTATAATGTATTCTTTAAATTAAAGTTTTAATTTTTATCAATGACGTAATTTGCAAAAGTACTATATAGTTGCAAGGATAAGGTACAGAGAGACTCATCAAGACTTCGGTCTTGTAGGTACCATTACCCTATAATACCTGACTACGTTGTAGTTTCCTTACCATGTATATATGTAGGAAGTCGCGAATGGTCTAGGGTTTGAATAATTTTTAATCATTCTTTAATCTTTTCCCGCGATAAAAGGCAAATCTTTATATTTAAAGATATGTTGAATCATAATAATAACTTAATTGAGAATAAAGTTTTTATTAAAATATATGATACGAAGATGTATGCATGCTTCTTCGTACATATTTGACACGTCAAATAAAATACCCCTTTTCAACTAAGTCGTTGCCATCTAATTTGTAAAAACACTTGTAGATTGCTCTTTACTATGCGTGAGACGTGTGTAGATTTGCAATCTTAAGGTGATTATACGCTTTTCCGTGCTGAGAAGACGTGACTGCTTGACATAATTACATTTTGAAATTGGAATGACTTATCCGTTGTTGGTTAGACTGTATTAACTACCGAGGCATCAGAAAGAGTATTAAATATGCCAGATTTTAATTGTATTTAGTAAGTCACATACGTTTAAGGAATTGCAAAAGTTGTGAATTAATCAATCGTTGGCTATACCTTTTGAATACACCCACACTAGCAATCAAACTGATGTGGTGGGGTATGTCAAGTTGTGGTCCTAAACCCTAAGGAATTAATTGTTATTTAATTAAACATGGGTAATTAATTTTCTCAAGGAGTATTATCAAAATACAAATTCTTGAACATTTTATGTTTTGTAATGGCACACCTGTTCAAAAACATAAACCATTCGGCTTTCAGTGTCGTGACGTTTGAAAAAGAAAACTTTCAGGTAAAAACTTAATGATGGGTTTGCTCGCTTAAGTTAGTCCTTTTGAGGTCAAAGAAAATGCATGTCATAGAACAAGCCTTTACCCCTCCTGTTCTCCTGAGGCTGGTGTTGAACCTAAACATTGTGCTCAGTGACACTCCTATATGATGCCATACTGTAATTCTTTGTCCTTATGCATGGGAGTATGACCCCTGAACTAACAAAGAACAGTTTGAATTGCACTATCCGTTAGACATGGTTCCAGGAGCTTAGATCTATGTTTGAGAAACAAGCTGGAGTGGAGAAGTTTGACTTAATCCAATCTTTCCATGCTTGCAAACAAGAGGATGGTAAATCAGTTGCTGACTATGTCCTTAAGATGAAAGGATATGTGGAGCAACTGGAATGTCTTGGTTATATGCTACCACATGGATATCTCGTTAGCTTAATCCTTAAATGGCCTTACTAAAGAATTGTTGGGATCTGTAAAAATTACAATATGCATAACATAGGGAAGACAATTAGTGAAATTCATGCTATGCTTATTGAGTATGAGAGGGTTTACCTAAAAAGGCTGAAACACCACAAGTAATGATGATTAGAGATGGTAAAATCCAGAAGGCCAATAAGAAATCGCTTAAAGCAAAAGGCAAAAATAAGGTTAATGGCAAGGGAAAGGATAAGAAGGTTTATATCCCTAACAAACAACCCTAAGCCACTGTAAGGAGCTCCACAGCTAACAATGAATGCCTGCCACCACTGTAAGGAGGTAGAACATTGGAAAAGGAACGGTCATGTAATCTTTGCTGAAGTTGCAGAAGAAAAAGGAATCAAGTGGCTTGCCATTCTTCGGGTATCTTCACAATAAATTATTTTCTTTCCATAATAATAACTCCTGGTTGTATGAACACTGTTGTGGTACTAAACAATGTATTAACAAAACAGGGTATTTATAATCGAAAGGACTGAAACCAAGGAGCTTCTTTACTTTACGTGGCAATGGGAGTTTCGTGCACAAGGTAGAAGCAATTGGAGGTTTTTGACTTAGTTTTGCCTAATGGCCTAGTGATTTGTTTAGACAATTTTCATTATGCACCTACTATATAACCAGAGGTTAGTTTCTAGTTTCCTCGTTTGGATGCAATGATTTTTCAATTTTTAACGTATTATGGTATTTCACGTTTGAAGAATGGTGTTCTTTATTTTAATGCTGTTTTCTCGAATGGATTTATGAAATTATATTTCATATATCTTGTACCAAATGTTAATTCTATTTATAAAGTTTAGCAATAAAAGACAGTCAGCATAACATGGACTCCACCTTATCTAGACAACTGTCGTCTTGCTCATATAAACAAGAAACGATTAAACGTTGCAATAAGACGGGTTGTTAAAGTCAACGGGATGAGAATCTTTTGATAAATGCGAATCATGTTTATCTTGCATGATAACAAAGAAAACATTTCCTTCATATGTAACAAAGGGCAAAATATCTTCTTGGAATAATACATACTGACGTATGTGGTTCACTTAGACACGTGTCAAGACAAGGTGCAGCTACTTCATTACATCACTGGATATTATAGTCCATAATGGTTATGTTGATCTTCTTAAACATAAACATGAAGGTCTTTGAAACGTTTAAAAGTTTTAAAAATGAAGTTTGAAAATCTAACTCTGGAAGACTCATTTAAGGCCTATAACGATCAGATCGGTGTGGCGAATACACATTAAGTCCAAAGTTTAAACAATTATCTAAAAGCTAACGGAATGTTTCAACAACTTACTCCTCCATACAACACCACCAAACATAATGGAGTGTCTGAGAGGATAAACCGCACTTTTGTTAGATATGGTGCTATCTATGATGACTCTTACAACCACTACTTTATCCTTTTGGGATTAAGCTCTAGAGACTGCACAACAACGCATTCTCAAATGGTTCCAACTAAGAAGGTTGAAAAAAACCATATGAACAGTGGTATTGAAAAGTTCCAAACTTGTGATACTTAAAGGTAAGGGGATGTGAGGCTCTTGTGAAAGAGATACCCTGACCAAACTCAATACAAAATCTATTAAGTGTAATCATTCATAGGATACCCAAAGGAAACGATGGGTTACTATTTCTACTTCCCACCTAAAATAAAATTGTTGTTGCAAGGTATGCTGAATTCTTTCACGAAGCGTGTCATAAGTCAAGAAATCAGTGGGAGGGCGGTAGATCACAGAAGAAATTCAAGATGAAGAAGATACAATACCCTTCAGAAATCACTAGCAACATTCCTCAAGAGTGGAAGGTTTTTGAACCACCACAAGAGGAATGATTCCGATTCGTAAGGGCCGACAGGACACATCGAGGGCCTCCAAAACCCTTATTCCTAATGTAGGAGATTGAGGAGCATAGTCTATGGGATCTTAATAACCCACTAGCTATAAAAAAAAGCCGCATTGTTGGATTTAGAATCTAATAAGTGGGTTGATGCTATGAAAGCGAAAATAAATCCATGATGGACAATATGTATTGGTCCCCTGGTCGATCTTCCTCCTAGGTGTAAGACCAGTTGGGAGCAGTGATTTTTAAGAAAAAGACTGACCATGGATTATTGTACACTCTATAAAGCTCTTCTTGTAAGCAAAGTGGTTACACTCAACTCTACGGGGTTTGATTATGAAGAAACGTTCTCAAACACTGTCTCGACATTAGAGCTATTAGAATTCTCATATCTATAGAAGCATACTATGATTATGAGATATGGCAAATGGATGTTAAAACAGCCTTCTTAAATGGTTATCTTGATGAAGACATCCTATATGGTGCAACCTGCGAGTTTTGTTGATACCTCAATCATCCCAGAAAAGTAGCAAGCTTCAAGAGATCCTATTTATGGTCCTTAAGCAAGCATCAAGAAGCTAGAATAAACATTTTGAATGTGAAATCAAAAGTTTTGATTGTGCTCAAAATCCTTGATGAGCCATATGAATATTACAAAAGCTAGTGGAGTAATGTTACATTCCTCATCTTATATGTTGAAAGACATAAATCATCATGTTAATCACTATTCCTAGTTTACAAGGTAAAGGATTATCTTGAATGTGTTTTTGCTATGAAGGATTTGTGAGGGGAAGCAGCATTTATTCTTTGGAATCAAAATCTATAAGATAGATCGAAGCGATTAATTAAGACTTTTCAAAATGCTTTACCATGGATAAGATCTTAAAGAGATACAAAATGGATAATTCTAAACGTGTCATATCCCCATGTAAAGAAAGACTTGACTTGAACAAATCAACAAGGTGCTCAAACGCACTAAAAGGTGACATCGTATGAAAAATGTACCTTATGCTCGGTTGTATGATCCATTATGTAAGCGGTTTGATGTGCACTGATAACTGATGTTCGTTCGCGCAAATATGACAAGCCGATTCACAGAATCCCCGAGTGAACCTCACTGACTGCTGTGGATAAAACAATTCTTAAGTATTAAGTAAACACTAAAGATAAGTTCCTTGTTTTCGTGTGGAAATCCAAGCACAAACTTAGAGATTGAATGTCTATTGTGATGCTGATTCGAGACTGATAGAGAAGAACAAAAGTCTTAGACATGGATATGTTTATCCGTTTTGAATGGAGCTGCAATGATTGGACGACGCACCAAGCAAAGTACCAGACTGGCAAAGTCAGACATATAGAATCCTGAATACATTAGCTGCGTCAGAACTGCACATGGAAGCTGTTTGGATTATGTCAAATATCTCAGGCTTGGTATTCGTACCAACGATAAATCGACCTTTAAATATGTACTGTGCGACAATTCAGCAGCAGTTCAATATGCTAATGGAGACCGAGAGTTCAAAAAGGCCGCCAACACTATCAAAGACGATATCATTATGTTCGCGATTTGTGTGAACTGGACGAAAAAATGAAACTTCAAGTTCACACAGATAAACAATCTTAGCAGGATCCTTTACAAAGGCTTTATCAAATAGGAAGCTTACTCACATCAAGGGGCATGGTCTTCGTCCAGCAATAAGTTTTCATGTAGATCTGTGTATAAGTATTTGGATAAAGGGATGTAAATCAATTTTATTTTATATAATGAATACATTGTGAATTTTGTTATTTTATAATAATAAAATTGTGTCATATATTTGTGCATGTTTAAATCCATAAATAATAAATGTAATCTATTCTCAAAATTATCCGTTGTCGATTAACAATATGGGAATATTGTTAAACTAAGACAATTCTGAGTGATTGGTGATATTGGAGATATTGAGGATAAGTCCACCAAACTCACATGATATTAATAAGATAAATATTGGATTTCCCCGCCACAAGAATATCACTTTATGGATCGACGTCATCAAGTGAATCTTGTACGTGATTTTATTTACATAAATCCTTAGACTTGAGATGCAAGTAGGTTTAGCATATGTGAATATTCCTTCTTGATATAGTTTAAGTTGTCCTGAATAAGGTAACTAATAAGGGCTATGTCAGAATGGTTTATGCCACATGATGACTGGACACTTGTAGTCAATATAGAATTTGTTCCTTCAAATTGTTGAAGAAGATACCACTGGGCCCCTCATAGAAATAATCAGATGTGTGTATGGCCGTACCTGAAAACTCATGAAGATATGTCTCATTGATTTTCAGTAATCTTGATTACTTCATATATGAGAAACAAAATCATTAAATATGGAATGACATTGATCCATATCCAATTTAACAACGGTATCGGAAACAAAGGGATTGTAAATTCATAAATCATTTGTTCATGCCCTGTGAAACCATAACTCGAATGTTTCGGGAGCATTGGCGTGTTGCTAGACGCTTACCAATGTTATTATACTTTTATACATGTCCAAGTGGGAGCTGTTGGAATATGTCCATTATATAAAAGTATATGTCCGAAAATTATACGAGCCTAAGGGGACGCACACGTTATACGTAAACAATGTTTAAATAGTGTGTTTAGCAAACGATCGTTATATGATAACAAATATTAAATATTAGTCAATAAAAGAGTTAAGGGACTAAATTTGTAAAACCGAAGATTGGAAGGGTGCGGTTGGACTTTCTTTTCTCCTATTACGTGGGCTGCAAAAGAATAGCTAGAACCTGAGAGTTAGGGGAGATATTCAGGTTGTAAAGAAAGTTAAGTGAGCTGAAGCTCTGATTGAGGCAAGTTGGGTTTTTTAGTGTCTTTCTTATAACGGAGAGGGCAGGTACATAGGCGCGTTTGAGTATAACTCTAAAGACATTACACTTTATTCGATGCGTGTTGTATAAAATTATTACTCAAGATAATCTCTGTTCTAGAATACCCTAGTGTTGTTCTTTTGCCCCCACGGAAAAGTTCTGAGTGCTCGACGTCGAGTCAAAAAACGCTCATATAGTATCGCTGGTATATGTGTATGAAGAGCTATCCGCCTTTTGGTGTATGTGACAGATCTGCGTAGAATTAAACCCACAGAAAATGTTTTGAACCCCTTGGGTGCTATGTGTATAGAGGAGATTTAGAGGGTACCAGGTGTGAGATGTGCTTGTTATATACTATGAACTGAGATATCAATGTGTATTTGAGAGTGTGATACTTAGATAACCGAGAGCGTGACGAAACGGACTATGGCGGCTTGCTGTTACGCGGTGAAGTTATGTCGCTGCGACTGAGCTTGGGTTATGTAGTGCTAAGAACGTATTTTTGTGGAAGCTTAGAGGAATCATACCTTTGATTCTTGTGGTTTCGCGTGTGACGTATATACACACAGCAAGATATAAAGACGGTATTTACGGTTACCTATAAACGGTGTATCGTTTCGTGGCTAAAAGGTACATGCTTACATCTTGTTAATTTAATGTATTTTACATGTTACTTTTTTCCGATGCGTACTCGTTAAATTTTAATAAGATTAATAATTGTAAAAGCTACAAATCCCCCTTCTTTATGATTTTTTTTGATGTGTTTTTATTTTTTTGATTTTTTAGTGCACCAACAGCTTAAACATTATTTTTTTTAATATAGGTAAACATATATTAATTTTTTATTTTTTTCTATTTTATAAGGGGTTAATTGTTTTTCATTTATAAAGTTATATAAAATTATAAATTATAAATTTTACACTTACCTCTAATACTTTATTTATAATTAAACCACTTAAAAAAAAATAAAAAAATAAAAAAAAAAAAAAAAAAACAAGTTATATTAATTACCTCATTTTTTTCCAAGTTTTTGTTTTTTATTAACTTTGACACATATATTTTTTATGTGTTTTTACAATCACAATCTTCATCACATTTCTCCATCAAAATAATTCTAATTTTGGAAGTATTTAAGCTTTTTAATTAAACATATATTTAAAAATAAAAATAAAAATTAGAAGCATCATCATACCTAATAAGGAAATATTCTTTTTTTTTTAAATACAAAAGTCCTCACTTTTCGTTTTCCTTTATTAGGTAAAAGATATTATATCCAGTTGCACATTACTGTAACGTAAATTAAATCTAATCATCTTGGTGTTTAGCGACAACGTTTTGGATTTTTGATTTTTCATAGTTTGCTTTGTTTGGTTTACGGGATTTTCAAGAAAAATATTTGAGCCGAAGTTGAGAACAAGAATAATTCAAAGAATTTCATTTGGATTATGTAATACAAACATGATTTGGCTTAGCATTTGATTTAAACCTTAAAAAGACCGACAAAGCTATCAACGCAATTCAGAAACTGTAAAGATGGCTAGTTTCGAATTATATTAAAGAATTATAGAGCACGTGCTGGTAGGGTTTTGGCCGACGGGTGTGCCCTACACCGAGGACCGGATAATAGTCATGGTTCGAAAGGCTTTAAGCAGCAGTGGGCATACATTACCCGCTGTTGGTAAAGGTTTTTTGGCCGGACAGGGCAGGGACGCCATTTCTATCAACGAGCCTCGATGCACGCCAAGGTTATAAATAGCGTGAAGCGTGGCGTGGCGGCATAACCAAGCCTCAATCTTTAGCGTGAGGCGTTGCGTTATAGCGTTTTTAAGGCGTGACTCAATGCGGCAAAAATATTTATAGATTGGTCAATATTAGTTAGCTACTAGGCTTAAAATTGAGTTATGGAGTTACTAAGCTCGAGTCTCATACAACCCAAATCATAAATACTTGTAAATAAGCTCAAATCCATAAAAACTTTTAAAAGCTTTAAAAAAAGGCGCGCTATAGCGCGCTTTATCACGCCTTATCGCGCTTTATTGCACGCTACGCCTAGAGACGACGCCTTGGCCTGTTTCGTAATGTGGAGGCCACGCCTCGCGCTATGACACCGCTATAGCGCGCTTTTTAGAACCCAGATGCACGCACACTGACGCCGATGTCGATGAGGTAAAAGAAGAAAACAAGCGGCTAAGGAAAGAGCTCAACATGCTTAGGAAGGTAGTCAAGAGTGACGACGAGATGTCCCAGCTACTTACGCAGCTTGAGTCACAGCATGAGGTCGGTGGTGGCAGCGGGAGTGGCAGGAGCGAGGATGTGGAGCCGGGCGCGGATGAGGACGCCGGCGGGGATGAGGAGAGTTAGGACATGTTATATATGGGTACGTATATGCTATTTTGTTTCTTGAAGTATATTTTGGCGATCCGTATATAAACATTTGTTGAACCGTACATTAGAACATGTTATCTAGATATTTATTGGCTTGTATCTTGCGGATATTGCAAGTTTTGTGGCTAAGAAGCCCGTTTTGTAGACTCTATTATGTTTATTCAGATTTTGGTCGTATTTGGCTTGTTTTGTGTTTTGGTACAAGTTGTAATATATTTAGGTAGATTATATATTGGTAGATACAAGTTTGTTTATTGGTAGATTTTTTCCCGAAAAAAATATGAAAACCAACTGCAATACAGTCTGAAAAAAAAACTGCAGTTATTTTCCCTAGCGACATGTCGCAGGGGATACTGTGAAATAAACGTCGGGATACGTGGCCAGGTTTGACCAGGTCAACAATCTAAACCCTATTAAACCATATTCCCCGGCGACATGCCGTCAGGATAGTTTTGGATTAATTAATTAATTAATTAACTAATATTAATGACAAAACTATCCCCGGCGACATTAATGACAAAACTATCCCCGGCGACATGTCATCGGGAAAAACCTTTGACGAGCCAACGTTTTCATTGACTGAAAATAGTGTGGGCCCGTCGTTGTGTCGCCGAGGCAAATAGCCAGGGATTGAATCCCTTTCGAGACTTCCATGGCATGTATTTCCCGGCGACATGTTCACGGGGATAGTATCTCCGACGACATGTCGCCGGGGAAAAAAGTATTATGTCACCGGAGATAGTGTAAAATGTTGTAGTGCACATCGCATAATAAACTTTTGTTGTCAGGGTTATCTTGAAAAAACTAATCGTTTTGGATTGATAAAAAATTTTTTTAAAATTAAGTACTAAATATTTAAAAGTATTTAAAAAAATATGGGATCAACGAAATAATAGGTGCTTTGCTTAATAATGATAGTCTTATAGTAAATGTCATGGCTTACTTGAAATTTACCATGACTTTGAAGAATATCTTCTACACTTTTCTATGTTTTAGTAAATACTTTTTAGAAACACCATGAGTTAGCTAAAAACTCACAAAGTCCAATCAAAATGTATATCACATGTTCAAAATTTATATTTAGATTGGTTTGTATATTACACTTGATTTATAGAAAGACGTAACAATACCGGTTTTATTCTTGCCGTAATGGATACATGTTTTTCATTAGATAAAAGCAAAACCGAATACGATTGGGTTCTTATTTGAAATAAACTTCTAAATGAAACTCTAACACGTGTTAACAACAGCCCTAAAGGTTGTTGTTAAGCATATAATTTTTATTACAATACAACTCATGAATGATTTTGATTGGATGATATCCCGAAAAAGGTGAAGATAATTCCGGAATTAAGAAATACACAATTAATAGTTGATTGTGATTTGTTGAATTTTATTCTTACAAACATTTGTAAAAAAATAAAGATTCTTAACCACAACCCTTAAGTTGTCATTAGCAAAACCCAACATAGCTTACATTACGGAAGCAACTGCAAAAGAAATGCCTTATTCAATGCAATTGTATATGCCACGTCACTTCTAAATTTAGAGGTTAGTACATTTCCAACTTAAGAGGTGGTTATTCAAGTTTGTGCTCAAATGTTTATAGTTATAACAAGTTTAAGACAACAATGAGAGATTTTGAGCACCTAATGCGCATTAGTAATCGCAAAATACGAATTTGGCGAAATAACCATAGGAAATTGTTTATACCGAATCAAGAAATTACTAGTGTCAGCTTATCTTCGTGATTTCTTTTATGTAGCATGAAAGCAACATAAAAATCAGAGATGTATCAGTGCATTTATAAAGATATTGATATCTTTCAACACACGTCTTAACTCAATTTATTAGACAAGTGAAACTTTTCATTTTGAATGAATTCATGGTTTAGTTACAAGATATAATAATTTTCTTTTATCATGATTTAATCTTTAAATACTTTAATTTTTAAGTTGATCATGCAATAGAGGAATTCAACAAAAACAAATTCATGATACTATGGTGCAGCAATAAAGGGGTCATGTCACAATCACCAGTCACCACTAGAGGAGCAAGCTCATCGTTTCTTTTTACACGGTTTGCATTTAAAGTTTCAAGAGAAATTTAGACTAGTAATTCAATATACAATTACAGAGAAACATATAACTTTTTTTTCTGTTAAGCATCACAAAAGGTATCATGATGTGGTATATATGAGATGGCAAGCAGGTTGCCTCAAGATTTGAAAATCTATATGTCATATTCTAAAGTGTTTTTACCATTTTCAGTAGCACCTGTTTTTTACATTCTTCTGCACTTAAAACAAAAACAACTGGCTTTTCTCGTTGGAGCCGTAAAAAGTTTATTTGTCATAAGAACATTCTTTGAAAATTTGACATCTATGAACGCTAATGAAGTTCCATTAGAGGTGATAAATTTAGTTCAATGTCAACCAAGATCAAAAACAAAAGGATGTGGGGCAAAATGGTTGTATCCATTTTAATGTGTTGGTGATAATATTAGCACATGCCCGATGGATAAACAATTTGTTAGTAAAAGCAATGGTCTTTCCGAACATGCCGCGATAAAACAAAAAGTTACTTTCAAAACCAAGATTTTAATTGTATTTTCTCTTTTGAATTTTGAGTTTAGTAATTGTATTTTAATTGTATTTTATTTGTATCCATGTGTCTATTTAAATATGTAGCAAAACATTTCATATATACTATCTACTATCACTAATAAGAAACAGTTTTGCAAAACCCTTATGCAATTAATTTTTTATATTCGCTATGTGTAGGCCTAAAGGCTAAACTTAAAAGAAAAAATTATGCATTATTAGTTATATATTAAGCTTGTTAGGGCATTCACTATGAGAGGTTTATGAAAAAATTTATAAATTTTGAAAATGTTTATAAATTGAGTTATCATAGTGAGATGAGGTTTATGATAACTTGGGATATGTTTGGTGAAATGTAGCAGTAGCAATATAGTAGAAAGTAGGAGCAGTAAGCACAAAGCAGTAGTAGTAAGCAGTAACGGTTTGTTATATAAAATCGTTTGGTTGCATAGCATTAACATTAATTATAAATGGTTAAATGGCGTAAATAAACACATAAATAATAATCATTAATAAATAGATAGGGGCATTATAGTAAATCTCATTCAAAATTGCTAATTCAGTATTCTCAAAGCTCATGTGAAGAGCATTTCAGAAAAGAGCATTTTGACCAAATCTTAAATGCTAAATGCTTTTTGTCAAACAAGCTTTTAAATATTAACGCAAATTGCTTAACGCTAAACGCTCTAAAATGCTCCAAAATGTTTGTTGCCAAACACAACCTTTGAATGAAATAGGTCTAAGTTTACGAGCCTTTTCATTGCAACTAAATGCATGTAAGTCATTTAACACCTTATTAAATTATAAAGTTTTATCAAGTTTAAGCATAGTAATAAAGTTTATAAAATTGAGACAAAGACAGACATATATGACATAGAAATTGATATAAAACCTTTTCAAAAAGGGTATACAAGGAGTAAGAGATGCAAATAAAAATCGGTTTTTTTTTAAATCGGTCTAAAAAATGTGAACCGGTTTAAAAAAAACGGTTTTTTTAACCGAACCGGTTAGACCGGTTTTCGGGTTTAATAAGCGACCGGTTTTTTACCGGTTTTAAACCCGGTTTTATCCGGTTTTTAAAATAACCAGTTTAAACCGTTTTTTTAAAATTTTTTTTTTTATATCCGTTATAAAAAAACGGTTTTTTATAAAACGCGTTAAAAAAAAACGTTCAAACAAGTCGGTCAACTACCCATATAAAAAAACCGGTTAAAACCGTTTTAAACAGGTTATTAAAAAAAAAACCGAACGTCCATACTAGCATGCGAAGCTCGAAATGTATTAGTAATTATAAATTTTTAGTTTGTATAATTGTAATTGTTTAAATAAAAGTTATGGTTGTATTTTTTAGTATGTTCCGGTGCAAATAAAAAGTTATGATTGTATTTGTTTAGTATTTAGCGGTGTATTGTTTAATTAAATGTTTGATAATTAACAAGTTTATTAAATAAATGTTCGAAGTTTTAAATTCCCGAAAAAAAACCGAACCGGTATAATAAACCGATAGCCAACATTTACTATAACCGAAAAAAACCGATTCCGAACATTTATAACCGAAAAAAACCGATTTCGAAAAAACCAAAAAAACCGAAACCGGTTTTTTTAAAACCGGTTTTCTAAAAACCGAAAACCGGTTTTAACCGATTTTTTTGCACCTCTACATAGGAGATCTCTTAGAGGTATTATATTTATAGGATGAGCGTTACTTTTCTTGGTAGAATTACGTTTACCATTTTCCTAAATATATACATGTGTCGCTATGGTTTTCGGTATTTTTAGCATTGTTCTTGCACAAATTGTTCAAAAACTCACAAATCATATAACTGTCAACATAATTAGGTTATCAACTGAAATTTAATTCCAAATTTGCTTATTTGAAATATTTTTATAGCTGTTGTAAAAAGTACATGTTTCGTCACTGATTTAGGAAAGAAAAACACGCCACGCATTAGATTACCTAGATGATACCTGATGTTTTCAATACTAGTTCATCGATAGCCCTTATTTAAAAAATAAAGATCATCCTGTGTAATAATTTGATAGTTTTTTTTATTACACGGGTAGTCCATATCTTTATTACACTAATAGCCGTTATTTTTCAAAATTAACTATCAATGCAAATAGTTTGAAAACAAGCAAGATTAATCGCGCGTTGCTGCGGGCGTTAATTTTTCGCGCGTTGTTGTGGGGCATTAATTTTTTTTTCCGGATTTATTTTTTCGGTCTCATGTTTAATAGTTTGTTTTTGTACTTGTTTTTTTTTTATTTACATAAAATGACATCGCGCGTTTTTTTTTTGGCACTCCCAAGGCCGATAGAAATTCGTAAATAGTTCAAAGATGATAGTACTGTCTGTAAAAAAGAATTTCTTCTTTAAATTTTTGGCCAAAAAAGAGAGGGGGATAATAAAAGTTTTTATTTTTGCAGATGATCAGTATACGAGCCCATTGGTCCGGGGTGTACTGAGCGCCACCGTAGACGACTGTTCATTTTAATCATTGTAGCATGCCAAAACGACGTATTTTTTAACTTGTGAAATTGTTATTTTATTTATTTTTATTTGTTATTACGCGCGTTTTTTTCTTATTATTAAATAGTGTAAGTTTATTTTTCCCTGCACTATTTTTTTATAACTAGCGGGGGCGTTAATTTTTTTCGCCGTTGTTTGCGAGTCATTAATTCTTTAATTTTCCTTTAATTTGTGCGAGTATTTATTTTGTCGTCTTACATATTTAATAGTGCGGTTACTTTTCAGTATAGTTCTAATTCGGAAATGTTATACAAGCGGGTATTTTTTTATCTGAAATGCTGCGATTGTTATTGAACAATTTTTTCCTCCTTATTTTGGGACCGACAAATTTGTTTTTTTATTTAAAAAAAAACTAATTGGCCGGCTCCAAATTTTTAGGTCGTTTCAGTCAATTCGGAAATGTTTACCACGGATATTTTTTTTTATCTGAATGCGTCGGTACTTTTGTAAAATTTTTTTCCTCCCTAATTTGTGCCAACAATTAAAACAAAAACTAATTTGGGCCGGCCCAAATTTTTTTGGGCTGTTTTTTGCCCTCAAATTTGCGGTTTTATTTTTTTCATATATAGTCAATTCGGAAATGTTACCGTCGGTATTTTTTTATCTGTATGCGTCGGTACTTTGGTAACCATATTTTTTTTTCCACCCTAATTTGTTCCTGACAACTTTTTTTTTTTTTTTAACTATTGGTCGGCCCAAATTTTTGGGCCTGTTTAAGTCAATTCGGAAATGTTACCATGGATATTTTTTTATCTGAATGCGTCGGTACTTTTGTAACATTTTTTTCCTCCCTATTTTGTGCCAACAAATTTTTTTTTTTTTTTTTTAAAAACTAATTGGGCCGGCCCAAATTTTTTGGGCTTTTTTTTGGCCCAGTACTGTAGTACTGTAGCTACAGTACTACAGTGCTTAAAATGAATAGTGAAAGTTGGTCCAAAACGCCGTCGTTTTACTTGTGAAATGTGTAAGATAGTAATTAAAGATTATTTATATAAATAAAATCAAATAGGGACGAGAAATGTGATTTTAAGTAAACTTCACAGACGAAAAATGTAATTTTTCCTTTAATAAAATCATAAGCAAACAGTCCAATGACATAACAAAACCGTAAACAAATATAAGCAAACATAGACAAAACCATTGTAACCAAAACTAAAAACCATAAACACATGTGTGGGTATAAAAAAAAGGCAATCTTTATGAATTGAAAAAAATCACTGCAGCGTCCTCACTTGGTGGATCTTAACCCAAAGCATCATGAAATCTCCAACAACGCATACATTTACCATTCCATTATCATTCTTCCTTATTTCCTTGGACAACTGTATGGATATAAACGAGTATGTGATGTACAGATCCAAATATAATATCTACTCAAAATATATAGATGTAAAAACAGTATACCTTTTTCCTTCGTAAAGGTGATTGTTTGTGATCGATCACGACGAGGTAATGCTGCCAACAATGAATTCAGGTTACTGAAGCGCTTCTTGGCTTTAAAAACAGCAGAATAAACACACACTACATCTGATTTAGTTGGGCCTTGATCTTCTTGTTGAAGTAGCTTCTCATATGTATGCTAAAGTTACAGAATGATAACAAAAGACTTGAAGTTAACAGATAAAATATATCTCTACGTAATTGAAGCATAGTAAAGCATCTATCATTTGTGTGGGATTCATAGGAATGATAGGATACATTTCAAGCAAAGTTTAAAAATAGCATAAAACTCTTACCTTTATAATACGTGTCGTTCTCCTCCAAATTACTGCTATGGAAAAAGCATGATGTTAAACTTAGAGATTGAGGGCGACAACACCAAAGTACTGCATCCATAATAGCTACATAAACTGATAATCCTTTATGGAGTGCAGTTCTAGCTCAACATGCTCCAGTTCGTAAGGTGGCCGTTGAAGCACCTTGAGTTCCTCGATATCTGTGATATTCTGTAACACAATTGGTACATACAACTTTGTCTTTTGAGTATTTTATATAGATACTTGGACTAATCAATGTAATGAATTTTTGGTTAAATGCAATACCGTGCTTGTGAATTGCAGCTTCAAAACTCTGAATCCATATCCCTTGTCCAAAAATCGCCTCAATTCGTGGATCCAAAGAGTGTCAACATCATTCTCAGGGTAACATTCCATACGTGGTTTCGACTCGAGTGAATCACTTTCTAAACGATATTTTAGCAATTGAAGCATTGAATGTTGTTCTTACTAAATCAAAAAACAAGAACTTATTCAAAGGAGTTAAAGTAGGAACATATAAAGTTGAAGTTTCACATTTCCAATTTGCGGACGATGCCCTTATCATAGGAGAGTGGTCTTTGATGAATATTAAAAATTTATCTAGGATACTCTCTTGTTTCCACCTTGCGTCTGGGCTCAAAGTAAATTTCAACAAAAGCAAGTTATTTGGTCTTGGTGTCACTAATGTTGAGTTACACTCGTTCGCGATGAAAATTGGTTGCCTCTCTAGTACATTCCCTTGCACCTATTTAGGTCTTCCCATTGGTGCTAAGATGTCAAGATGCTTGAATTGGAATCCCTTTCTTGATAGATTCTCAAAAAGATTGACAAAATGGAAATCAAAGACGTACCCTCTCTTTTGTTGGTCACCCTACTCTTACTAAATCCGTTCTAGGAAGTCTAGGGGTTTACTTCTTCTCAACATTCAAGGCTCCAAAAAGTATCATTAATAAGCTTGAATGCATTAAAAGAAAATTCTTTTGGGGTGGGTCTTTAGACTTGAGTAAAATTGCTTGGATTGCATGGGACAAAGTTATATCTCCTTTAAATAAAAGAGGTCTTGGTGTTAGAAGCTTATGGGTAAGTAACTTGGGTTTACTAGCTAAATGGTGGTGGAGGTTTTTAAATGAAAGAGATTCTCTTTGGTGCAAAGTAATCTGCTTTATACATGGCCCTCATGGTGGTATTCTTAATGCTTCTTCAATATGGTGTAAATCAGGTCCATGGTATCATATCGCTAAATTGAAAGATGATTTTAATCACTTATAACAATTTACTACATTATTTATTTACACTCTCTTTCTACATGTCATGCCAAAATGTATAGTTTATTGAATAAAAAAAACTTTTTGACTTTTATCCCCCATTCACGTGATAAAGTGACCCTACACATTTAATACTATATAAATTTAGTAGTTTCACTTCCTCTCTCTTCTTTTATATTCTTCCCCAAAACATAAACCGCCATTTCGAGATCTGCTTTTTCAAGATTCTCGTTCGATGCAACATAAATCTGAAATTTTGAATGTCTTTTTTCGGAACGTGAAAATTACCGATTCGGAACGCGATCGTACCGCGTTTGGGTACGAGTGATTCGGAACGCAAAACGTGGCCTACCCAGCGTTTCCTGTGACTATGCTTTGTAACCTTTCTTTCCTAGCTCCTTGCTAGGTGTTATATAAATTGTCCACTACTACAAAAAAGGCCATAGAGCCCTGTTGAAAATAGTCATAAATCCCGGTTTTTCGTAGGGGCTCAAAGGGGAGGGGACTCTATTTGAGAAGCAAATAGAGAACGATTTTGAAAACGGAGTCTATTTGTGATTATAAAGCCCGGTTTTCTATCATAAAACATGGCTCTTTGTGAATAAAAAAAACTAAAAAAACCGTTTATGACATTATTATAGCCATAGTTTTTTTTGCTTTGCAAAATGAACAGTGTATTAATTAGAATCAAGAAGATTCATTTAAATTACAAGTTTACAACTTACATTTTGATGATACATTGATATTAGTCTTGCCTACCATATGACTACTTTAGCAAACAACACATAAAAAGCTAAAAGCTAACTTAATTGACTAGATGAACGAAAATGTAAGTGAAAAGTATGTTAGATAATTAAGGTGTGTGTGATAATCCTGGATAACTCGCTTATATCGTGTAAAAGTCCACTTTCTGTATAAAGTAGTTCGACCCTTATAAATGCCTGGGTTGCACGAAATCTCTATCGGGATAATATAAGGAGTATAGCAATTTATGTTCTAGGCACAAGAATCATAAATCAAGAACAATGAAGGAATTGTATGTGTATTTTCGTTCTATCCAATGAGACTAATGAATTTGTTTATAAAATAAATTCTAGATGACGGTTAAGCAGTTAAAGTTGGTTAAAACCAACTTTCACAACTGTTTTCAAACAGTTACATAACTAGCAGTACTAACTACTTAGTACTGCTACACGGCTGGCAGTACTAACTATTTAGTGCTAGCAGTACTAACTAGTAGGTACTGCTAGTGGAAAATACTTAGTACTGCCCGTTATAAACC
>BQNB010128269.1:0-19308 GCA_026074375.1 Tanacetum coccineum | reverse complement strand
TAGACCTAATTAATCCCGATCAAACCTAAACTAACGCAAATGGGAGGGATTCCGCCTGAGAGACTAGCACGAGTTTTGGTTTACGCTAAACTAATAAAGCGATAAATGAGACAAATAACACACATAAGCAGATAAACAAATGATAAAGAAAAGGTCAAACACTTATGTAAGGAAAATGTATTAACCAAGTTCATTTAAATAAGATGTATGAATTGTCTATTTGTGCAATGATTGTACTACTTCCATTGGTGGTATATCATTCCTAAGTTAGGTGGTACTTCTCCCTAGACACTAGGTTTATATTACGGTTGATCCTGTCAAAATCAACCAAACGCGCATAAAGTTCACACTGTCAATTATAATCTATCTAGGTGACAATATCAAAACCTAGCTCATAGAGGCTTTACCAACTTATGCCCAATTGTTATCTATATACTGGTAGTCTATAATCCACTTAACGGCCAAAGGAAACATAACGTTATTTGTAGTCCTAAGATACCTTAGTCTACCATTCACTTAACCAAAGGTAGAAACATGATTTTATTTATAGTCCTATTGATCAAGCTATATAGATAAGTTGTATGTAGTATCTATCCCAGACTCTAGTCTACAGCCCAAATAACGATTAAGTTACATCGCTTTATTTGTAATCCTTAATCTAATTGAATGATAGATGAAAACATAATCAAACAATAAACGGGTATGAGGTGATAAACATAATTAACATGCAACGAAAGAGTAAACAATCGATATAAACAAATCAAAACATCAAATTATCATAAACTTGGCTAATACCTACATGTATTAGCCCATAATCTTTATAATAATACACAATATCATATTCGGAACGATTAAAGTAGAATTGATAAAGAAAATGATACCCTAACCGAACGATTATAGCGGAGTATAATGATTACAAGAGTTTTTCGATGGAATGAATGCACTTGTTGGATCTTCTTGTCTTCTAAAATCATTAGAGAATCGTACTTGGTGGTTAAAAGCTTATTGAAAATCGAATGTTAGGTTTTTAATTTACAAGTTTGGAAATCTGGTATACGACATATTGATGAGGTCCAATACGGCGTATCGAGGCTATTCAGTATGGGCTCCATGATTATTAAATTACAGAATGTTCTTCAACCGCCTCCTAATACGGCGCATCGATGCATCTGGATACGGCGTATTGGGTTCTTCTCATCATGGATGTCTTGTGAAGTTAGGGCGTGAATACGTCGTATTTGCTGATGTCGATACAGTGTATCTGGAGTAAAACATGCTTGTTCTTAAGGTTGACCAAAGTATCATATACGGCGTATCTGATGATGTGGATATAACATATTCTTCAAAGTTTGGCAATGGTCTTGAATTCATCTAAGTCTTGGGATACAACATATTTGTCTAGAATGATACGGCGTATTCTTTAGGTTGTATAGACTTTCTTGAACTTTTTCATTTATGCTCCAAAACATGTTATTTTCTCTAACTTTCACCAATTGCTCGATAATAACTGAGATTCATAAAGATAAGCAATTAAGTATCAAAGCTTATAATAAATAATATAAAACGAGCAATATAGATGGGATAAATGATGCTAATAATGAGACGTTATTTGATGTCATCAAATATCCCCCCACTTGAATTCTACTTGTCCTTAAGTAGACTTTAGAGTTAACTTATGAAAATGTATCCCAAACGAATATCTAGGAATTTTCCTTTAAGCGTTTTTATTTAATTACTAGTGCACAACCAAACACCTCACAAAATAGGAAATGAAATCACTCAAATCACTTAACTAATCTATGTGGTAACATTTAGTAGTTCGCTCAATTGCTCGATCGTGACGTGTATTCTATCATAAGCTTGGCAAGGATATACATCTCCACCACTAAAGCTAATGAGTAACAAGTCTAAAAAGGTAAATTGGGTGAATATGACAAGGCTTAAGGGTTGATCACTCTTTTTAATATCTATCGATACCAATATTCTAGAAAAGGCGACAAAACCACAAATCCACACCTAAATCCATGACTGCAACACTTGTGATTACTCACTCTCTAATTCAAATAAGCTAAAGAATAGGATTAGGTAATCTTCACTAATAGTATTACACCAACAAGGGCGAAAAAATGACACATACATATTTAAATCTATGAATGAGACACATGTGATTGCTCGAATCCCTCATTTAAGTAAACCAAATGTTAGAATGAAGAATGATATAGGGTAGGATTAGGCATGGGAAACATACGTAAATGGTGTAAAATAAAATTATAAAATAGATAGATTAAGTCTAACCAATAAACAATAATGTTGCTAGCTACTTTCTCGACCAGAACCTTGAAAAATACACAAATCAACGACTAACTCACGCTTTAACATGGAAAACACGCGCTTTGTTTGGTAGACACGAATCAGACTCAAAGATGTCTTAATCATCATTCTAAACGATCTATAAAAACAAACCTAGTTGGCGTTCCCAAAACAACCACTCCTATTCATCCATAATATATTACAACAATAGTGGCGATATCTACTACTTAATACAAAAAACACATAGTTGGTTAATTTTGCGACCAACTTCTAATAATATACAACAATACTTTACATCGTTGGTTTATAGTACGTACCAACGAATAATCGATTATCTCATAAATAATGAATTCGGTTAAGGTTAGACGAACCGATTATCTCACGAGCCTCTCAGTTCTTTCCCTCTTACATTTTTTGTATTTTTGTATTTTTGATTTTTTTAAACAACTAGAAAACGAATAAAGTTGTAAAAATTGATCACTTTATGATCATAATAAATATGGATAATAATTCCATAATGCTCATGACTCAGAAATAAAAATAATAGTGAAAGTAATAAATACACGAAAAATAAAATAAACTACTTTCACATTCCCATTGCAATGTGTAATTTTCGACCTAACCAAAGGTAAGAAATACGCACACGAACACATGAGTACATACTTTTACACAAAAGCAACTAGCAACCAACCACGGACTTTAATCTATAGGGTAGGCTAAAGTGTAAAGGTGTAATGAAACATATTTTAGTGGTGTAAGAAACGAAAGGAATGGCTCAGAAGGTTTTTTCTAGGGGTATCTTACTCTAAAAATGAGAGTAACAAAAGGTTTTTTTTACAGGGGTTACCTAACCAATGTAGTTAGTTAATATCACATAATATTTGTAAACGACATAGGCTATTTGGTTTAATCCTAGAAATTTACCAATCTAGATAAGTCACTCCAATTATAAAAATAATACTCATTATGGTGGTCTCGAATAGTATACGAAGCCAAGTTTTAAAGTTTACTACAATCACCGACACACTCATATATTTGTGGAATTTTAGTAAAATGGGGGAAACAGAATAGGCTTAATCCTCACAATATGGAAATAAGAGTAATGTGTGCAGGTTATGAAACTAATAATCTTACAAAAACATGCTAAAATTTAAAAAAAATTAAGCATAAATTAGGCATATTTTTGTAAAAATAAGGACAAGCAGCGTTCTAATTCTCCCCCTTACTTGAGATATACAACACCCACGTTGTATAAATTTAGCATGAAATACAAGAAATATAAAGAATTAGAATGAGAACTCCCCTGAGATTTGCTCAGTATGATCCTCCATGATGAGTTTATGAGCAATTATGTATGTGTGTGTTGTGAAAAAGTGTCTAAATCCTAGCATGAACAACATACATAAGATTCCAGATATCAGCATACCACCACTTTCTTCATTCAAATTTAGTACTTCTCTGTCTTAACATAAAGAAAATCGCAGCAATTGTATCTCCAAATAAACGTCAGTTAGAATAAGAAAATAAAAACGATAACTGTACAGGATAGTTGATACGCCGTATCCATGGTGGTGAATACGCCATATTGAAACCTGTAAAAAATAACCAAATATGGGTCAGAGATCAAATACGTCATGTTTAGAAGTTTGAGTATACCGTATTGACAAGTCTGACAATAAAGTTTCAAGTACTGAAAAATAAAAAAGATAATGTGTCCAGGGTATTCAATACACCGTATTCATAGGGTTGTATACGTCATATCGATATACTAGACAGACAGACTCGATACAAAAATTGAAATAACATTCTAGGTTGTCTCCTGGGAAGCACTTTTGTTTATTGAATAGTCTTTAAGTTAGACTCCCTTCAGCTATAGTCCATCTCCTTATAGAATAAATTCAGGTCGAAGCGGATGCCAAATGACACATATAAATTTTTAACAAAAATTATTAGCACACCCTCGCTAAAATATTTACAAATCATGATATTAATACTTAATTCTTTAATAAAAGTCTCAATTGTGAAAATTTTACAAATTGTATCATGACTTGTTTTCCAAAGTTTATTTGACGTTTGTGCATAGGTACCAACATTGATACTTATTTCATTACGTAACGGTTCGATAAATATATCCCCCGAAGAGTGCTTGATACCTATTTTATCTTCATCATTGATGCGATTGTCGTAAGGGACTTCTACAAGAAGTTTTACAACTCCCTAGGTAGAGTACCTAACCGTTGTAGTAGTTGTATAGGCAAGACTCGGGGGTTTTTATCATTCTCTAGGGGAACAGGTTAGGAAGGCTTGATCACGGTCTAACAGAATTCTAGGGGTTGAGAGAAGATTCTTTTTGTGTTTTTATATTTATAGGAAAGCAAGTAAATATATGGTTTAAGAGGTTGGTTTGTTTAACTAATAACTAAACTAATATCTAATCTACTGGTGATAACTTTATGATAGTTAAATGTATTTACTTAATCATGCACTACTTATCAAATTGCTTCTCCTAATCCTGTTGCCTTGTCACACTTGTGATGATATGTGTAAGTATTTTCTAGGTCATGAACGGATTACACGAACCTGCCGTCTATTTAATATTCCGTTAGGGCAATGCACAAGTAAGGTAGTATGAAGACTATTACAAGGCCCATAAGAGTACATTAAATGCATGTAAAATATCTTAAGAGGGATCAACCATATAAAGGGGCAAGGTAGTATGAAGACTGTTACTCGATGGTATCCTTTCTACGCACTTGTGTTTCCCTAGACGTGTATACAGCGATACAGACAAAAGCTGATTTTCTAGAACCTAGCGCGCACAATCATCAATCAAGAAGCAACAGTAAAAGGATCTACAATCCGACTTTCATGCAATCATAAGCAAATAGAAAAGAGGGTTTAGCCTCGCATGTTATAAAGAAAGCAAAGAGATAAATCAATCATGCAACACATAGACATATTGAATGATTAATGATAAATAACCTTACTTGAATTAAAACATGGATTCAAGGTAGTACATTAGGGTTTTAAGGCCCTAAAAACGACCTTTGAAGCTGCTACAAGAGCTAGGGTTCGTCTCCCAAAAGTTATATAAAGTTACACATTTAAACCCTAAAATCAGTTTAGTATATATAGAGATATCGTTGTGATGGCGTCGCGTTGTAATCCTGACGCCGTCGCTACATGGATGATTCTAGATCCTTATTAAGTCGGCCACGTCCTGACGCCGTCACTAAATCTATAACGCTGTCACTAGATGGATCACAACGGCGTCGCTTTATGCCTGCGACGCCGTCTCCACGCTTTGAGAACAATATTTCTTCATGGATTTGGTGTACGTCCGTAATCTCATCCGTTTCTTCTCCAAATGAGCCCAATTCAAGTGTATTTCCTCCAAATGCTATCCAAGTGCTAAAAACCTGAAAACAAACGATTAAGCACATATTATGGGCATATTTGCATGATTTAGGGGGTTAAATAGCCCCAAAATAGTGTATAAAATGACACCTTATCAAATACCCCTACACTTGGGATTTGCTTGTCCTAGACAATAACTATCTGAGGGTCATTTAACTTACTCATTAAAAGTAGTTTACAACACAACCTTCTAGACCTCGTAATTAAAAGCACGGAAAGTACATACTAGCACCTCACATAAGTGCTTGGGATTCTCTCTTTCTTTTGGGTGTATAATAAATTATAACATAACGGGGAAACGGAAAATCAACACTCATTACCTGTCATAGCATATAATTTACCATAGGCTTGGTAAAGGATCAAACCTCTACCGCTAGGCGCAAGCATTATTCATTACTATCAAAGAGGTCTTTTAAAGGGTTGTAGGGTGTAGGTGTATGATAGCATATAATGGAAACAGAAACGGATGGGATACATTTGGGTGGCTTTGGGTAAATTTAGAGTGGAAGGGTTAGCTAATTATTTACACGAATACATGCTGGTTTGGTTGCTAAGCCAAGACTCGGACGAAGATATACAAACTCTACACAACTCTAAATCAATCTCTTTCTTTTTCTTTTCTGTTTTTCTCTTCTTTTTTTCCTTTTTTAATAACATAATACATCATAACTTGGGGTTTATAACACGTACCCCTACACT
Organism: Tanacetum coccineum; assembly: GCA_026074375.1. NCBI lineage: Eukaryota > Viridiplantae > Streptophyta > Magnoliopsida > Asterales > Asteraceae > Tanacetum > Tanacetum coccineum. The sequence continues at coordinate 12,882 of BQNB010128269.1, read as the reverse complement.
TGAGCTTTTACATACTCGATATTTACAATCTAACTAATGACCCGTATTGAGGTGGATCAAAATAACATGGAGATCATCTCACAAACATATGGGGGTATTGACTTAACTTTTCTTCCCCAATCTTCCGCGAAATAAATACTACCATGAATCCCAATCGTCCCAAAACAGTATTTACAAGGATAAGGACTTAGCAATCGTGTACTCAATAATTAACTTGGGTTAAAACAATAATGTACTAAAAGCGAGTACATACAAGGTAGGCTAAGGCGATTTGGGTGTAACGATTGGTTTAAGGGTTGACAATGCTCTTCATTAATAGTCCGGCTTAACCAGAAAATTACGAGAACCATGAAAAAGAATAGGCTCGAAGGGTTATAGTAAGGGTATCCTGCACTAAAAAGGATTGCATGGCAAGGGTGTGGGATAGTTATATGATCAAGGTGACCATCATAACAATAACAGGTTTAAAACATAGGTTAATCCTAGTGCCTCTTATCTACCAAATCCTAATACTCACTATGCGGTCTCGGGATGCATAATAAAAACAAGTTCTAGAATTTAATATACTATCGGTACACTCATATAATTTAATACCGATCTCAATGCTCTAGAAAAGGTGACAAAGACCACACGTACACATCCGTAACGACGGAATAGACACATATGACTGCTCACTCCTTAACTCGAGAAAGCTAAAGGTATAAACTATCTTGGGTATCAATAATAGATACCCGAATTCCTATAGATCTAAAGGCGAACCTCACATTTTTGGGGTGGAATTCTGAGGGTTTTTGTGCTAGTCATATACATTCTTATCCATGAGACGCTATTAATAATCGGTTTTCCTTAGTATGTGTCATAAAACATTTTAAATTTTGGTCAAAATTACCCTTTTATGCTATGTTTCGATATATTACCCATCATTTTAAGGACAAAGCAAATGGCAAATGAAAGAATAGTTTCTAAGGCTTATTTTCCCCCTACACTTAAGTTGAACATTGTCCCTAATGTTCTATAGAAGTACCCGTAAGAACAAATTAAAGGGAAAAGAAAACTAGTACTCCCCTGGTTTGCTCAATAATGGAGAAGAAACATGCGATAACTGGTTAAATCATCCTCCAAGAGTCGTCAAATGAAACCTCCTAAGAACTTACAAGCTGCTTCTCATCAAATATAACCTGTAATCAAAGACAAAGACAACTATACCAAACATAAAATGTGCGATATAATAATATACAGTGTGAAATTAGGGTTGACTCTATAAAGCAGTAAAGATAGGATGAGAGAATTGTTAAACTCATGGTTTTGTAGGTTTATAAAAGAATTACAACTTTCTTAAGTGTTGTACAAGTTTTATTTTCAAAAATACTTAAAATTTTCGAGTTTTCTTGTAACTGGGCGATTGACGCCGTCAGGAATATCCTGACCCCGTCACAAGTGTCGTGGTGATGGCGTCGCGTGTAACTCGTGACGCCGTCTCCACACTCTATGAAAACTCATTTTTCGTTTTTGATGAAAAATTTCCTTCACTCATTCTTATAAGTTATTTTCCTGTACAAAATGCTGCATAACAACTTGAGAATTAACAATTCAATCATATGAGTCAAAACTGACATGAATTAATCTAAACAATTTATTTTAAATGTTTGAATGTGGTTCTAAAAACCGGATATTTCTCCTACACTTATTTTGTTGCAAAATACCTTTGATTGCAAATATGACAAAGTTACAAACAAAGCATGATTGCAAAATAATTCAAACATGAGAGAATAAAGTGAAGAGAATAAAACACAAGACACAAATTAAGCTAATTCATAATAAACTTAAACAAATATTCGAACAAGAGTTAAAGTATTCAAATCCTAAAAACTATTACAAACCATAATTGTTCAAATGACAAGGGATGATAATAACAATGGAACGAAACAAGAGTGATCAAGAAGAGCCATCCTGTGAAGGGTTGGGGCGGTATGCATAGCCGGGAGGCATGTGTCCATGATAGCCATAAGAAGGGTAGTCTGCTTCAAACCCAGGGAATGGATCAATCTTGAGGTGTGGCTCAAGGTTGTCGCGGGTTGACATGTGCTAGAACTGGCAAACGGTGTGATCATACATCCAATAGGCCCTTTGGTCTTGTTGTTCCATCCAAGTATTGAACCTCCCCCATTAGTTGTCTTGTTGGTCCATCCATCAGGCCTGTGGTATGTGCTTAATTACACATACCATTTTCCATTCTAAACAACCTTAAATGACTAAAAATGAAGTTGCTGGCTCCTATATCCGAAATTTCTCTAGGGTCAAGTTTTCTTCTCATGATCCAATTATACATCATTCGGGTCATGATATTTAGAGGGGTGTTAAGATCAATGTAGGCTTTTTCCACATGCAAATGTCTAATGTTGCATGGTATTTTAAGGTTTTGAATTGAACAACGCCCTACTGTTTGTGATGGGGTTTTTTCCCAGAATAATAAAGGAATTAGACCGCTCATTAGATACTTAAGATATGCCACCCTCGCTTACTTGTTGGGAATAACGTCAAAAATACTCCACCTCATACTCTCTGTTCCCTGCTTTTTGTCACTTAACTAACTGGTTTCCTCTATGTCACAATCATCATCTTGCTTAATTATTTCAATAAACATGATGTCATTGTCATCCCCTTTGTGTAAACAATTTTTGTGTTGGATGATTGGGGGACCAAGCCAAGCAATTCGAAGAATGAATTAAGTTTGCGGACTTTTTCGATGATAAATGAAACAGATAGATCAGGTGGTAGGGAAGGGTTGGTGTTTATGTTTTTGGGGTTGTCCTTCTTTTCTTGCTCCTCCTCATCTGGCTTATCTTTTCAGGGGTTCCTTTGATGGGTTATGATGGTGTTGATTGAAGCGTGAATTTAGGTTAAGCATTGGGGGTATTCTGTTAGGTAAGAACGAGCATACAAAACTAGAGAGTTAGAAGTTAAACAATTCAGGTGTTCGGGTTTCAAATGTTTCGCTAGTGAAGTGCACCACTATTCGATCGGTGATGGCCCTTAATACCGTGTCGATTTTGTTGGTCATCTCGCTTTGTTGTTGTTTGAAATCAGCTTCAAACTTGGACAATCTAGCGTCTTGATATGCCATGAAGTTGGACACCAATCCTTTGAGATTTGATTGATTGTTAAAATTTTGAGGATTGTTGTTGAAGGAACGGATCAAGATCGAATTGTTGGGTTGGAAACGGTTAGGTGGGTTTGAAAAATTATTTTGAGAAATTTGGGGTTGTCTCCACCTAAGGTTTAGGTGATTTTTCCGTGACGGATTATAGGTGTCACCAAAATTGTTTTGTTCGGGCTTGAAAGTGTACCACTTACCTCTCGCTTCATCGATACATGAGGATGCATATTCAACAAAGGCTAGTTTGGGATTTTCCATGTAGTACTGAGTGTCATAGGGACCACTACATAACTCACATAAGGAAGTGATTTTGTTCACTTGAAGTAATTGCATCAGAAGCAAATGAGCTTCCATCAAGGTTGGACATTTGATTCTCAATCTCGATCAGACGGCGGTGGAGATTTACTTGGGACATCTTGAGGCCAAAGAGATTATTCCTTGACCATTAGCACAGATCCCTGGGTCGTTCCAAGTTTCATAGTCCTAGAGGGGGCGAGGTCCTCTAAAAATGCTCCGATGATTCTTTTCATTTCTATCACAAAGCTTACCATCGGCCGATTGGTCAATGGTTCGTCTTGTGGCGGGAGTGACATGGTCATAAAAGATTTGGACTTGGAGCCAAAGTCAATGGCAGATGATGACTTTTTTAGAAGTAAGTCCTTGCTTGAAATGATCCATGCTTTCTGAGAGAGATTCTCCTTTATGTGTTTTGGAGACATCAGGATATCGGTTGCGGAAGTTTTGCAGTCCTTCTTGGTGGATAAGAATTGAGCAAGGAAACAGTAGTAAGATCCTCCCATGAGGTGAAGGATCTTGCTGGAAGAGGTACAATGCCAATAGCTAGCATTGATCGCGAAGAGGAAAATTAAAAATAACGCAAGCTCATTCTTTCCTATTTTCCACCTATTAGTCAAGTGAGTCCACTAGTTTAAGAAAATCCTTAAGGTGTTGGTTTGGATCCTCGGACCGAAGTCCGTGGAATGAGCATCTGTTTTGCACCAACCGGATTGTTGTCGGATCGAAGAGGTACTACATTTTTCCCTTCAGGAGCTCAATTAGTTCATATGCCTTCGTGGCTTAGGTTTGGAGTAATCTCTCCCAAGAGTACGGATAAGGACTTCGTCGTTCTCCTCTCTCCAAGGTGGTTAACAAGAATGGGTTACGAAACAAATAACACTAGGAAAAGATAGAGTACGAGAAAGCTAATATAGTGGAATTAAAACTCTCACTTGATTAGGCAATTAACGAGTAGAACTAAGTTAAAATAGTGATCAGGAACCTAACTATTCCCACACAGCGGCGCCTAAAAACTTTGAATGTGGAGGTTATGAAGACTTCACCGGAAGCTTTACAATCCCCTAGGTAGTGTACCTAGTCGTTGTAGTGTAGTATAGGCAAGACTCGGGGGTTGTTATCGTTCTTTAGGGGAATAGGTTGGAAAGGCTCGAACACGGTCTAACATAATTCTAATGAGTTAAGAAAAGATTCTTTTGGTGTTTTTATATTTTTAAGAAAGCAAGTAAATATCATGGTTTAAGAGGTTGGTTTGTTTTAGCTAATTAAACTAAATATAATATAAACTAGTGGTGATAACTTTATGATAAAAAGATTTATTTACCTAATCATGCACTACTCCTCAGATTGCTTCTCCTAGATATGTTGCTTTGTCACACTTGCGATGATATGTGTAAGTATTTCCTAAGTCATGAACGAATTACATGAACCCGCAGTTTATTTAATATTACGTTAAGGCAACGCACAAGTAAGGTAGTATGAAGACTATTACAAGGCCCCTAAGAGTATATTAAATGCATGTGAAATATCTAAAGAGGGATCAACCATATTAGGGGTAAGGTAGTATGAAGACTGTTACCGATGGTATCCTTTCTACACACTCGCGTTTCCCTAGACGTCTATGCCAATTTAATATCTAATGGCTAGTTTTCTATAGCCTAACGCGCACATCCATCAACATGAAGCAACATCAAAAGGATCTACAACCTAAGTTTCATGCAATCATAAGTAAATACAACGGAGGGTTTAGCCTAGCATGTTATAAAGAAAGCAAGAGCATAAATCAATCACACAACACATAGACATATTGAATGATTAATGATAAACAATCTTACTTGATTAAAAAATGGATTGAAGGTAGTTACAATAGGGTTTTGAGGCCCTAAAAATGGCCTAAAAAGCTGCTGGAAAGACTAGGGTTCGTCTCCCAAAAGTTATATAAAGTTACACACTTAAACCTTCTAAAATGCATTACCATTATCCATCCTCTAATAGAATATATGTATCTTTTAATAAATTGGTTAGTCTTAACCAACTATCTGCTTTTGTTACCGTAAGACGTATATCGGAATTAACAATTTTATTAACGTCAAGAGTTTAATGCCATAAATATCCATCTTGATAGAGGCACTCCTGGGTGTGCTTTCAAGGTGGATATTCAGAAGGCTTACGATACGGTTGATTGGTCGTTTCTCCGTGATGTGCTTAGGGGATTTGGTTTTCATTCCAAAATGATAGTTGTATCATTGATGGTGTTAGCCTCCACATCGTTCATCTAATCGTATTAATGGGTATCTTCCACTTGGTTCCTTTAAAGGGAAAACGAGGGCTTAGGCAAGGGTGATCCAATCAGCCTTACCTATTTTACATAACACAGATCATAAGTAGAGGAAGATCTTACTTAAAATCTTAATGTCATAATAGGAGGAGGTGCAAATCAATACTATGTTAGAGGGTGTCAAGAATCTCTTCGAACACTCGAAGAGAATCTCTCAATCCTGAACTCCATTTACATATCATCTGTACTACTTTGTACTATAAAAATAGAAAAACTAGAAAACCCTGGACAATCATTCCAAACCATAAATAATGATTTAAAAGTAAAGCCGTCAGCCATCAACAACAAGTAAACCCCACTAAAACAATTAAGTCTCAAAAAGGTCATCTAATGATGAACTTACCAATCAAAAAACCTAGGATCGATCATCCTTCAAAGAAAATAATAATTTCATATATACCATGTAGGATGATGAGGACAACTTCACGTGGGTGATGGTGATTGATGACAGTTAGGAAGTATACTTCCAGCATATATATTTATTTATTATTTCATCTATACTTTTGGCGTATATTTTTTGGGAATTGTAATCTTATTTGTGATTGAGTCCTGTTAATTGAGGAATCAAAATGTGGATACATATTAAAACAAACATCAAGTAGTGTGAGAAGGGAGATGGTGCGCTAGTGGAGGGGGGGGATTATGTGTGATGGTCTGCATAAAATCTTTAGATCTGAAATAACATGAACCGTTCCATGTGTATGAAAATCCAAAACATGGGGGGCATCGCTGGGTTGCGGGACCGCCGGGGCGGGGGGGGTGGGCGGGGCGTCGGGGGGGGGGGGGGAAGGTGGGGGGCTCAGATCGGGGGTCGGGGGGAGGGGGCGGGGGCGAGGGTGGCGGCGGGGGGCAGGCAGGTGCGGCGGGGACCGGGACGGTCGGGGGGGGGCGGTGGGTGGGTGACGCGGAGCGGTGGGGTGAAGAGTGCGTCGGGTTCGGCTGGGGGGCGGGGGAGACGGGGCGTCGGGGGAGGGGGGGGGGGGGCGACGGGTCTTTACTCACTAGTCTCCCCAAGAGTACGTGCGTACTTGTGCAATGTTTTTCTAATTAGTGATAAAAACAACATCCTTAGTGATTTAATCCCTTTTGAGAGAACATTAAGGCTTTGTGGTTAAATATCTTGGAGTTCCGTTAGTGCCATCTAGACTTCTTTATCGTGACTGTGCTGAAGATAATGGAGAGAGGTATTAAGAGGTAGATTTGAAATGAGAGAGTGGGGAAAAATCGAGTTGTTATCAAATGTGGGGTAGAACCCAACTTATTCAATCGGTGTTAAGTGCTATGCATATTTATTGGGCCTCGTTTTCATTCTCCCTACGAGCCTTATGTTTGAGCTGGAACAACTTATGAGGGGGTTTCTATGGTGCCAAGGAGATATGAAGAAAGGTAAAGCTAAAGTAGCTTGGGACGTGGTTTGTTTGCCAAAAAGGGAGGGTGGCCTTGGTATTCGAAGACTTGAGACTTTTAATAAGGCGCTTATTTCAACTCATATATGGAGCATTATTACTGGCAAGGAGTCTGATATGTGTTTAAATACACATACCATTTTCTATATTAAGCGGACCTAAATGACTAAAAACATACCAAAAATACATTGTATTTGTATGTTTGCATTTGTATTGTGCAGGAAACGGATATTCAAGAAAAAGAGCAAAAAGAAAGCCAAAAGCAAGCAATTCCAAGCACGGTGTAGAAGAGGGCAAAGTCAAAAGTCATCAAAATGAAGAAAATACAACTTGAGGGGCTAAAACTGCCAAGCCTAAAGTTGTATTACAAAAGATTAAAAAGACAAGGGTCAAAGTTGCCAACCAAGTAGATATTGCATTTAAGTTATACATCTTCAGGGGACCAAACTGCTAACTCCCCCAAAAAGTCTTCTTTCCCGCCCCAAAACCCAGTTACAACTGGTATGTCGCCCCATACCTTCTCCTCTGCAAAACCACTTCTCTCCCTAGCCAAATCATTTCATCCACCCTACTACCACCCCCCAGTTGTATAAAAGCCATGTTGGCAATCCCTCACCTTTCCCAAAGTATCTTCAATGGCTAAGATTAACTCCAAAGAAGCACAAATGAAATCAAAGGCTGGGATTTGCTTTGGATTCACCTCACACAACAAGCACACTTCGTTTTTGTTCTCCAAAGAAGCACAAGCTGCAAGTCCAAGACTTCGGCTATAAATAGAGCTTTTTGTAAGCCTTTGAGGCACCTAGTCTTAGTTTTTATCTAGTTTTTAAGTTTTAATACAACTTAGCTTATTTTTAGTTATTTACAGCTTTTATTTCCAGCTTTGTAACACTTTCAAAATTAATGCAAGTTTGAAGTTTTTAAATCAATATCAGTGTTAAGTTACTTAATCTTATTGTTTTGTATTCACAAATCACTCTCAAATATACCACAGCTTATGTTATGGATGATAAGCCAGTTCTGGATGGGCTTATGGACTCTCACTAACTTGTTTTCCTCAAGTTAGAGCTTGTAGATTCTTGATTTAGCCCTGTTTTGAGCAAGGGGTGTTGTAAGTCTCTTTTCTTTTCTTACTTTACTTATCTATTGCAGAACTGCTAGTTTATTTAATACAACTGTTGGTTTTAAGTTAATACTGCTAGACCAATTCATGCTTATTTAAGTGCTTATTATTGATTAATAATTGCTTATAAGTGTTTTACTTTGTTATTTGATAATCTGTTTTTAATAAAAATGATTTTTGGAAATGTTAAAGGCTATTTTGAACAAGCAGTACTAACTCCAAGTTAGTACTGCTAGTTGATTTTAGGAACAGTACTAACTTTAGCCTAGCAGTACTAACTCAAAGTTAGTACTGGTAGTTCATTTTAGTTAGTACTGTTAGTCCATTTCTGCTTATTAGCTTATTGTCTCTACTTATTTAAGATTAGATTAGCTTTTTAGAGTATATTAAACCATTTTCCTTTACTTTCTTTAGGGGTAAGCTTATTTAAGCTTATTTTCCTTTTTCAAAATATTTTAAGAGTTTTTCAGTTTTAGTTTTTCAGCTTATTTATCATTTTAGTTGCTTATTCCAATTACTAAGTGCTTATTAAGGTTAGGTGAACTTCTGTTTTAGCTTTGTTTGCTTATTTATTATTTCTTTAAGTCTTGTTAGCCTAGCAGTACTAACCTTAAGCTAACAGTACTAACTTTAGCCTAGCAGTACTAACTCAAAGTTAGTACTGGTAGTTCATTTTAGTTAGTACTGTTAGTCCATTTCTGCTTATTAGCTTATTGTCTCTACTTATTTAAGATTAGATTAGCTTTTTAGAGTATATTAAACCATTTTCCTTTACTTTCTTTAGGTGTAAGCTTATTAAAGCTTATTTTCCTTTTTAAAATATTTTCACTAGTGTATCAGTTTGTAGCTTTTTAGCTTATTTATCATTTTAGTTTATTCTAGTTGCTTATTCCTATTACTAAGTGCTTATTAAGGTTAGGTGATCTTCTGTTTTAGCTTGTTTGCTTATTTATTATTTCTTTAAGTCTTGTTAGCCTAGCAGTACTAACCTTAAGCTAACAGTACTAACTTTAGCCTAGCAGTACTAACTCCAAGTTAGTACTGGTAGTTAAAACTGTTAGTACTGTTGTTAGTACTGTTGTGTTTATCTTGTTTAATTTAGCTTAATTGCTTTTTGTATTTGCTTATTTAGATTTAGATTAGCTTATTTGTCTGTCTTAAGTTTATTTGAGCTTATTTGTGTCTTAGTGTAAAAGTTTTAAGTGTTTTTGCCATTCCTAGCTTTTATTCTTGTTCTAGCTTATTTTCTTTGCTTATTTTTATGTGCATTTGCTCATTAAGTTTAGTTCCCAATCATATTCACATTTCTTGTCATATTCAAACACAAATCATCAATCGTCTTTCGATTTTCCATCTCTAGCCTCGTTGGGACATAACGACCCGGGAACACTCTATACTGCTTCCGGTTTACTTGGTCTCGCGGATTCTGATCCTTGTTGTATTTATATCATATATAGATAAGTTTTAAGGAGTAAGTTTCGGCGAGTCAAATTTTGGCGCCGCTGCCGGGGAGGCTGTGAAACGATTATCGTTACTTTTGATAATTTGTATTTATCTGTTAATATTTTCTTTACAAAAACATAAAAAGTACAAAAATATTTTTCAATTTTTTTTTAGTATGTGCACCCAGACGCTCCAAATCTCAGGAACACCAATAAATAGACAGAAGATCCATTTGTACATAACATAATATGGTGAAACTTTAGACTGTTTCCCACGACTCAATACTATGAACAAGCATGTTTGTATTTATGTTGCCTTCATAACTTTAGTTAAACCAAAGACATAGAGGCATCTTTTTAAACCAATCAAAATATGCTCTAGAATCACTTAAGAAATACCGAATGGAATCTTGTGGCCCAGTGGATACTCCCATGGTGGAGAAATACAAACTGGATGAGGATCCACAAGGAAAAGCCGTTGATCCTACACATTATCGTGGCATGGTTGACACCCTTATGTATCTCACATCCAGTCGACCAGACCTTGTTTATGCTGTTGGCATGTATGCCCGGTATAAGGCTCGTCCTATCAAAAAGCACTTACATGTTGTAAAAAAATCTTTCGATATCTAAGAGGAACCGTTAATCGGGGACCATGGTACTCGAAGGATTCTGCTATTGCTTTAATAGCTTTTGCAGATGCTGATCACGCGGGTTGTCAAGATACAAGACGTAGTACATCTGGAAGCATGCAATTGTTAGGAGACAGACTTGTTAGCTGGTCATTAAAAAGGCAGAAAAGCACTGCAATATCCAGTACATAAGCAAAATATATAGCCTTATCCGGCTGTTGTGCTCAAGTCCTTTGGATGAGATCAAAACTTACCGACTATGGCCTTGGATTCAATAAAATTCTAATGTACTGTGATAACAAAAGCGCTATTGCCTTATGCTACAACAATGTTCAACATTCTCAATCAAAGCATATCGACATCAAATATCACTTCATAAAAGAGCAAGTGGAGAATGGAGTCGTCGAGCTTTACTTTGTTAGAACGAAATATCAGTTGGCGGACATCTTCACCAAGGCTCTATGTCGATAAAGAATTAAATTACTTATCGACAAGTTGGGAATGAGAAGTTTTACTCCTGAGATTCTGAAAGAACTGGCAGATGAAGCCGAAGAATAGTGGTGGTACCTATTCTTATATCCTCTGTATAATATGTATATATATATATATAAACACAAAAAACACAAAAAGATTTTTCATTTTTTATAAAATTTCATAAAAACAAAATACAAAATTAAAAAATCAGAAAAATATAAAAATATGGATCTATGGCATGTCTTCTGAAAATAGATAACATTTACGGCCTTAGAAATGTTATTTAATAATGATACAAGGCCGTAAATGAAGTTCTAGCAGAAGTTCAAAAGCTTTTAAAACATGCATATATAGCTTGCTATTATTTCCGATAGCAACCCGGTCATCATCTTAAAGGCAAGTATTTTAAAAAGAAAACTTGACCTCTCAACGGGAATTTATTCCTGGGTATGGTCTACTTTATGACCATGCAAAGGCTTGTGATTACTTTGCATCACAACCCGTGCTTCTTATATTCCATGAGTGTACGTGTAAGTGCACTTATGTGTTAAAATAAGAGAAATCTTATTTTCAATGGTGTTGTTTTTCAAATATTATAAAGTCATCTGAAAATGATTTTCAAACACATTTGACCACTCAAACAACGACTACTGTTCTTTAAATAGAAAATGGGTCATCGTTTGAGGGAGAGAAAATGTCAAATATCTTCTTCATAAAATCAGTTTGTGATAAAGAAAAAGCTTTTAAACAATAACGGGTTAATAATTAAACGGGATTTAATTAAGTTTTAACTCATTTGATCTTTATTTGTGTGTGGTTAATCTTTTTAGGGGTGCATTGCAAAATGTATGGACTTTTTTCTTGATAACTAACACCTTAGGAACTAGTATTGCCCAAATGGAAACTTCTTTTAGGCCTTTGGGAAATGTTTTTGTTGGGAAAATGGATGTCTTAGTAAACCTTAGGGGGGCATTTTTGCCAAAACCTAAAAGATTTTAAACAAAACACCCCCACCACCGGTTTCCCTCTCACACTTCTCACACAAAAAAACTCAAAACCTCCATTGATTTCGAAAAACCTCCAAGAACTTGCTCAACCTCTGTTTTAATCATTAGGTATATAAACTTGTCTTATGTTTATATATACATAGTACCTTTTTAAAGACCTTTATCATGAAATTATGCTCGTTAAAAAAACACAATCCCTTTTAAATATTGAATTGAAATTTGTCTCTTTGAAAAAAATGCTTTTAAACATTTCAATTGATTGAAGGGTTTTGGTCAGATAGGGGTCTAGAATGTGTACCTATAACAGTTTTTAATGAGAATAACATATGGGTGCGTTTTGGGTGATTCTTGATTTCGAACAAATAGTAAATGGTCAAGAACATTGTTAAGGTTCATGGGTTTGTGTTTAAGAATGATAAACTAAGTGTTTGTGAGTGTTTGCTTGAGTTTAAACTTGTCTTAACTACAAAAGTGGGATCATTTGGGTTGTTCGTGTTCTTATGAGTCGAAGAAAGCAAAAGTCAAGATTTTTGTGGTTAATTCATGAGGAATTTGTGTTAGTCTGATTCTGTGATGCTAAATGATCATGTTTGAGATGTTATTGATGCTTGAAAAGGTGTAAAAATGTTGGTGTAAATTTTTCCTAGGCGAATTATACCTAGGCGAGTTATACGCACTCACATGCCTAGGCGAACTATACGCTATATAGCTTAGGCGAACTATACATTCAAACTTAGGCAAATATACACATTGCCTCAGGCGAACTATACGCTCTCCTTTAGGCGAAGTATACACATTAAGCTAGGCGAATTATACACCTGATGATTAGGCAAATTATACACCTGAGATTAGGCGAATTATACACCTAATATTAGGCGAACTATACACATGTTTTAGGCGAACTATACATGTTGTCACTAGGAGAACTAATCATGTAATCTTGGTAATCAAATCTCATAATCTTGGTAATCTAAGTATAATTATTCCTTAACATGTCACTTAGTGATTG
>BQNB010128268.1:0-19308 GCA_026074375.1 Tanacetum coccineum | reverse complement strand
CTCAAAGAGGTACTGTTCGAGTACATGTAATTTTGATATTGCCAAATATATGTTTCTAATGTTTGGGGTTCGAAGTTAAAACTGTTCATGCTTTATGGAGGTCACATTCATGCAGCTTAAAAGAATTTTGTTACTATTGTTCGTCTACATTTTAATACTGCCAAGGATGAGGTATTTAGTGCTACATGATAAAGGTTGTTACTACTGTTCGATATACTTTATGATGCTTGCTGCCCATGCAAGGAAAAAGAACCTTTATACTGTTCAAATGAACATTAGTGCTGCCAAACAAAAGTATTTTGTGACATTGATACTGTTCGGGCCATGTGGTAATTAATATTGTTGGGATTTAAGATTTGAAGATTACAAAACTAAATATAAAGAAAAGAAGAAATATGAAACAACAAGGACTTAATGTGCAATATTAAGTTAGCTTCTTATCAAAGCTAGGTTTTCTTGTAAACCTTAGCCTCTCTAGTATATAAAGCGAGGTAGGGTGAATAGTTTTAACATCCAGAAACATAGAGCTCTCCAATGAGAGTCGTCTAGCAAAGGTGTGTGTGTGCATCATAGATAGAAAATGTGTTGTTTGAGTGGGTTTACACGTCCCACAAAATAGTTAGTTTATTAGTTAGTAATCCCAAATTATAGTGTTTGGGGTAAAGGTGGAATGTTTAATAATAAAACCTTGTTTGATAATATTGCTTTCTTATTATTCCACTGCGTGATTCAATATTATCTGTAAAACTGATCCTAGATGAGCTTAAAAGATTCTCAACATGTGATATCAGAGCAGGTTGCTCTTGATATCTAGGATCTACAAGGTTAGTTTTATCCACACGATTTATGATTTTCTGTTTTTCGATGATCATCTAATTCGGTGATAATAGGGATTTTCACAAACCTTAATTTGGTTAAACCCTTATTTTGTTGTGAATATTGATTTATTGTCATCATGGATATATTATTGTGAATCAAGATGTATTGGTTTTTGGTGGCTCATATTGTCTTGATAAACATTTTATTAGGTTTTCATTATAGCCGTTGTTCTGCATTCGTGATGGATCTGATGCTTTTCAAAAATATATATCATACTGATCTTGGGTATGATGCCGTGTTTGGATCCACATGCTAACAACCAACATATGTTCTTAATAGATGATCAACCTCACGTTGTTATTCAATGTCTCAAGATGATCATTAAAAGCAGCAGCAATCAAAGTGTGGGCTTTATGTTAAAGCTTATTAGGCTCAAAAGGAATTAGTGACACTTACTTGTTAATAAATGTGTCACAAAAGGTAATGGGAGGAAGGAGCTCAATGAAAACATTAATACTGCCATATTGAAGTTAGTACTGTTGGGCTCACATGTTAGTACTGCTTGGCTGCTAGTCTTCGTGTGATATTATTGGTTAGTGATGCCAAGGGTTTTAACGAATTAGTATTGCTTCAAAGATTATTATTACTGTTTCGTTGCATGGAAAGCATGATTTTGGGTTTGTATGATGAAATAGTTGTGAGAAAGCAATGTTTATATTTATATTCTTCAAACAATGATGTTGGACTCAAAGAGGTACTGTTCGAGTACATGTAATTTTGATATTGCCAAATATATGTTTCTAATGTTTGGGGTTCGAAGTTAAAACTGTTCATGCTTTATGGAGGTCACATTCATGCAGCTTAAAAGAATTTTGTTACTATTGTTCGTCTACATTTTAATACTGCCAAGGATGAGGTATTTAGTGCTACTTGATAAAGGTTGTTACTACTGTTCGATATACTTTATGATGCTTGCTGCCCATGCAAGGAAAAAGAACCTTTATACTGTTCAAATGAACATTAGTGCTGCCAAACAAAAGTATTTTTGTGACATTGATACTGTTCGGGCTATGTGGTGATTAATATTGTTGGGATTTGAGATTTGATGATTACAAAACCAAATATGAAGAAAAGAAGAAATATGAAACAACAAGGACTTAATGTGCAATATTAAGTTAGCTTATTATAAAAGCTAGGTTTTCTTGTAAACCTTAGCCTCTCTAGTATATAAAGAGAAGTGGGGTGAATAGTTTTAACATCCAGAAACATAGAACTATCCAATGAGAGTCGTCTAGCAAAGGTGTGTGTGTGTGTGTGTGCATCATAGATAGAAAACGTGTTGTTTGAGTGGGTTTAGACGTCCCACAAAATAGTTAGTTTATTAATTAGTAATCCCAAATTATAATGTTTGGGGTAAAGGTGGAATGTTCAATAATAAAACCTTGTTTGATAATATTGCTTTCTTATTATTTCGCTGCGTGATTCAATATCATCTGTAAAACTGATCCTAGATGAGCTTAAAAGATTCTCAACACTTATTATCAGACCATGTTTGACTATTAAGTCTATTGATTGTTATAGACTCCCACCTTGATATTACGTCTGACCATAAGCCTGGATCTGCTGGTAAGACAAGCATTACTCTTGATTCCGTCCATGCCGGTGGTAGTGTCCATTGTGAGTTGTGATACTCACCAAATCCTCCGTAAAAGGTATTACCTTTTCCTTGAGGATAACCAAACTGATAATCTGGTTTATATGTTAGTTGCGTGTTTTGTCTTGTCGGTGAATAGACTGTTGGCCCCATTATTGCATCAGGTGGAGATTGATAGCTTGTGCTAGATTTTGCATCATCGGCAGATGTTAGGAACGCGTGCTCTTCATGTTTATTGATGATTTGCGCTGCCAATTGTTTAAATTTTCTAACTTTAGTAATGCAGGTCCCAATCATCCTTTTCCTCTTCATTTTTAGAAAGATGAAGCACTGTATGGTCCTCACCATGATTTGCTGCGAATGGGTTTTCCCATTCCATTTCTGATTTGCGCTTTTGAATAGCAAGTTGGTCATCCCATTGTGGTAAGTATTCATCAAGAAAGTCTTGTTGGTTTTGTGAAAATTGTTCTTGTAAGACAAGAATCTTTCCTCCGCCTCTTTCATCATCATCCCAATCATCCTTTTTATCAAGAATTGTTACTTTTCCTGGGGTAGCTTCACTGTCTGAGAATTCATCTCCCCAGTCGGTTGCTGCAATTTCTTCTATTAGGACTGTATTTGTAGTAGTATCATACCTAACATAATAATCCCACTTTCCTGATGGTTCACCTATGTTCGACACGTTTCCCATGACCGTTTTTTGATCGTTTGGTTTGTTGGATCGCTATCTTTATTTTAATGGTTCTTCTCAAGTGTTCTTACTTCATTGTAACAATCCTCACAAAAACCATATCATAAGGGATATGTTATGTGTTGTGAGGATCTTGCAACAGATCCTATAAATGTTCTCATATACATCTAAGGATCATTGTCCCAGTATTACTCGATCAATGGTGGTGTCAACTAAGTAGCGTGCTGGTTGGGGTGCTCTCAATATTATTCACACTGGGAGCTTAATGATCTTTAAGCTTTTATTCACTGCTACTCGTGGAAAACACGTACCATAGTTTGTTAAGAAGGTTTGAGGTTCCAACTCATTCCTTCAAGTTCTTCTACACTTCTTCTCTCACCAGGTATTGCTGTGATGCCAGTTGTTGTGAGGTGATCCACAACGTTGTCCACACTATATTAGAATCCCATATAACTGGTATTTGATAGTCTACCAATCATGGCCATTGTGACTAGCAGGTTACTTTAACCTCCTTGCCATGTATCATATCCATGAGTTTGTATAGCAACTTCCACATGGTTGTGGAAATCATCTATACTTAGAACCATATCAGGGAACATGTAGACTAGCTATGCTCCTGCAGAGAGATCTACTTCTATGGTTCCAATGATTTGCCGACTATCTTCCCATCTGGTGTCTCTGAGGACCACCAAAGCGTTTGTGCCACGCTCTTCGTGTAGTGTCATGGAACCTTAACCATGATTATCTCCCAAATGATAGTTGAGACGCCCAAAAGTTTCGTAGCTTTGATAACTTTTGGTGGTTACAGAACAGGAGATTGTTTGTTTATCATTATACACATGATATTTGTTCGAGTAATGTGGTATACTTCTGTCGTTGCAGTACAATCTATGTTTGAATAAAGTACACTCTGATGGACAAGGTTTGCTCGACTTTCTCTTGATATTTTCTAGCTGTCTTTTCTGGGTCTACAACTGGACTCTAAGGTAAAGGTTTGTAAATGATTTCCTTCCATATACCCCGTTCGTTGTTGCTCTAGCTGCTTGATATCTGCCTCTAGTCATTGCTCGATAACCACGGATCTGATCTTCTTGAGTTGGAAGTTTTGTTGTTTGCGTAGAACTTTTGTTGAGGATGCTTGGCCTTCTAAAACTCATTTCTTTGGTTCTTTTTCAAACTGCTCTTTAAAGATTTTATTGGGATCTTCAAAGACGTGTATTTTTTCTGTCATTTCTTTCACAAGAATTTTACCACTGATTGAGAAGTTATCAAGTCTTTTGGCTAAACTTGATATTGAGTCTTCAAGATCAGCAGGCTGAATCTCCTTCTTAATAATAATATAAACTTTTTGCTTGAGTCTGTCAAACTTTTCTTCAAGCTCAATTAACTTCTGACTTTGTTTAGAAGCTAGGTAAAGTAAAGTGTTATTTTGTTTTATAACAGCGTTTACTTGATTAGTCAGACCTCCTTTGTAATCAAATGTTTTTGCAAAACCGACTGTTGGTGATTCAATATCTTCAGTAGCTTGTATAGCTTCTTGATATTCAGTTGTTGCCTTTAAATTGGCAAGACTCATCCGGTGATGAGTTTCTTAACTTCGTGAAGAAGGTGTTCAACCTTCTAGATCTTCTAATTGAGATCTTCTGTTAGTCTAAGAGTTTCTTTTTTGACTAACTTTGGTTGCTCAGCTATTTCTTGAACAAGGTTCAAGACTTCCCTTTTTTAGTAAGTGGTTTGGAATGTTGGATCTCAGTTGAGATCTGTTGAAGGCTTTTTCTGGTTTTACTCTGTGTTTTTCTTAGTAATTCCTCACAAGATTCAAGCTTTTCTTGACAACTTTGGACTCTAGACTCAAGTTCTTTTTGTTTTTCAGAAATACATTTATAATTTTTGAGTGCTACTTTAGAAAAGAGATTTAAACGACTATAAACACAAGCTAAATTATTAGCTAAATCGGTTGATGTAGGTTTAAGACTTGTTTCATTAAAGATGATATATTCAGGATCTACAGTTCGTGAATTATCGTACCAATATTGTACTTCTTGCTCAAAGCGCTCGGACATAACATTCAAAACTTCAAAGGATATATTTATAAACTTGTTTTAGATTCACCAAACGGTTAACTTCAAACTTTTCCCGATTCTTACGGTACTCTTTATAAAGAAGCAATTGCACTGTCTTTTATCAAAGACAGGTGGTTTTATGAAATTTTCAATAGAAATGTTACCGCAGAAATACAAATTATTGATAAAATAATACCTTTACTGTTTTTCCTAAATATACCTGAAGGGTTTAGCCTTCTATAGAGCTAAGAACGTTTTGATTCAAGGCTCTAATACCAAGATGAAAATTACGTTGCCAAGAATTTTTATCTTGTACCAAAGCTCAAAAACTAAAACTTTAAAGTACAAGTATTACTTAAAACACACCTTTTTATTAAAACACTGAGGAAGCTTGATATTACAAGGGTGGTGGTAGTAGTAGTGATGGTGGTTTTCGATGATCTTTTACAAATGATATTACACGCCTTTTATAGGCCAAATGAAAAAGGAATAAACTAGGGATATGCCTTGGCATATAGCATATTTGAAAGCATATTTGGGCCATTATTTTATATTACATTGATTGGCCGACAAACTTGACTTTAAAACTTAATAATTAAACATAAACATGGCAGACACATTAGGTTAGGCTATGGTGGCCATTTGTGGACTTTTTAGCACACGTTTGTGGAATTTAGTTACATACGGGCCCTCCGAGCTTCTTGACAAAGGGGAACGGGATGATTTAATTTTAACTCTTACAGACAATAATCATCTTATTGAATTGTCCCGTTCCCCTTTGTTCAGAAGCTCGGAGGGCCCGTTTGTAACCAAATTCCATAAACGTGTGCTAAAAAGTCCATAAATGGCCACCATAGCCCAGCCTAATGTGTCTGCCATCTTTATGTTTAATTATTAAGTTTTATAGTCAAGTTTATCGGCCAATCAATGTAATATAAAATAATGGCTCGAATATGCTTTCGAATATGCTATATGCCAGGGCATATTCCTTTTTCATTTGGAAGACACATTAGGTTTGGTTACATACGGGCCCTCGGCGCTTTTGGACAAAGGGGAACGGGACGATTCAATTTTAACTCTTGCAGATAATAATCATCCCATCTCGGGTCCACAATAAAAATTGAATCGTCACTGTTGTCATCATCTTCTAGAAATCCTTTCCTGTTGTAGCGATACATGTTATCTTCTGGGGTATAGTCTTGGACTTCTTTGGGCTTAGATGTTGTTAAGGCCCAATCGTTGGGCAAGTGCTTCCAGTTCAATAAGAATCCTTATTGCTTCTTTGTTTTGAATTCTGACGTCTTCTCTTTGGTCAGACTAGTGGTTTTATTTGGTTGACATGCCAAAGCAGATTTAGGCTTTGCATTATATGATTGCTTGTAAACTTTGCATTGCTTTGACTGCTTCCTTTGCTGTTGAAATTTCAATGTCTTAGGCGACTGATCTCCATGCATTAGATTTATCCATTCTGATTGGAGTTTGGTTGGCTTTGAGCTGGTAATGTCTGTATAGTGCTCTTGGTTCTTCATGTGTGAAGATAGTCTTTGTGAAGATTCTTAGAAGTGGTTGGAAATCTTCATGACTTCTTCGCAGGTGATCTTCATATTCTTCTGAAAGGCATTGGGGGACTGTTGAACTTCCTCCACTGAGTAAAGAGCTGATGCTATTAATTTCTTCATTTCTCCTGCGCATTCTGCAAAACAAAGGTTAACAAGTCTTGAGATAGAATCAGCAAGGGTGTTATGTTTTCCTTCTATGTGTTCTATATTAATTTTGATGCCTGTTCCCGTGACTGCATCTGCAAACTTGATCCACCTAACTCTTGAGGATTTGTTGCTATTAGTTTTATTGTAAAAACTAATGATGGCTTGACAATCTGTTCTTAAGGTGACCTCCTGCTTATCTAGGTAATAAATCTTCAACTTTTCCAAGGTGTTGATGCATGCATTAATTTCAGCATCAATGGTGGATTGGGTTGTTGAGAATTTGCCACTTGCATAGGCGCAATTTTTTTCTGAACTTCTTGGATCTCCCTTACTCTTCTTCCATTTAACTATTCCTCCCCATCCTTCCATGCATCCATCTGTTTCCAAAATGATGTAAGCATTTTCTGGTGGAATTTCAAGATCTGGAAGATTTTGAACCTGTTCTTTAAATTTTCTGACTAAGTCGTAATCAAAAGACTTTAGTCTTTTATCTCCATGAGCATTTGTTTTTTCATAAAGTGGCCTTAGGAGTATCCCAAGCTTTGGGATATGATTATAAGCATAATTAAGGATTCCTAATAATGACCTTAATCCTTTCTTTGTCTTCAACTCTTCTTCATTGAAGTTAACAATCTTCTTTATGATGTGTGGTTGCAACTTTATGGTTCCTTCTCCTATGACTGCTCCCAAAAAGTCTATTGTTGAGACTCCTATCTTCATCTTTGTTGGAGATAAGACTAGACCATTATCTTCACAGATTTTCAACATCTTTTCTAGGTGCTTGGCATGCTCCTTTTCATTCTTTGAGAAAACCAGTATTATCATCAATATATACTGCGATGAATGACTATGTTCCATTAAAGCATTTATATATCTTCCTTTAGAATACTGCTGGGGCATTTTTCAGGCCAAATGGCATAACCAGCCATTCATATATCCTCCTGGAACTAAAAATGCAGTCCAAGGGATTGATTCTTCATCCATAGCAACTTGATGGAATCCCGATTTGAGATCAAACTTTAAGAATGTTTTTGCACCTCCTACTCTCTTGATGATCGTGTTGATTCCTGGTAGGGAGTATTGATCCTTGTATGTATTATCATTCAAGGACCTGTAATTAAAAACCATCCTTTCTTTTCCCTTGATTTCTCTTCCAGTTGTAGGATCAATTGTTGTTCCTGAATTTACGATCATTGCCATTGTTCTATGCCTGCTTTTGCTTGGACGAATGGCACCGATTTTGAGAAGACTATCGACATGTTTTTTGAATGAATCTTCCATTACTGGAGTAACATGTTTTAATGGTCGGTCTTTAATTGTAATATCTAGATTAATGATATCTAGCTTACAAAGTTCACCATTCTTTTTCCAATGCTTTAGGGGTTCTTCTCCGATGTAACCTTGATGTTTTAACCTTTCTATGACAGGTTTGAATTGTTCTAAGAATGCTTTGTTTCCTTCTTGATTGAAATAAATTGATTCATTTATTTCCATGAATTCCTCCTCACTTACTTCTAACTCAGTGATAGCAATTTCGGCGACTTCAGTTTGATTTGAAGTCTTGATTCTGGTAACCTTTTTGTAAATGGTTATCTCATCACCTTCTATTCGGATTCCTCCCTTCATTGACCTTAGGAAATTGGCTCCTATTAGCATTTCGATACCATTACTGTCATTCATATCGAATGCATATATAAGAGGTATCTTGAATTTGTTTCCTTCGATTAGGAAAGAGCCTTGCTTTATTCTGTGTATAGCCTGTTGTCTAGAGTTTAAGCCGTTGAAGAAGACAGTCTGAGTTAAAGGTTCCAGTGCGTCTTCTGGAATTACTTTCTTGTTGATACAGCATGTTGATGCTCCCGTGTCTATTATTGCGGTGGTTCTAAACATTGGGCAATTAGGAATTTCAAACTCAACCTTTACATTGTAGAGTTGATTAGTGACTTTCCTAATTTTTGGAGCTGTTGTGGTGTTTCCAGAATAATGAACTTCTGCTTCCATAAAGGGTCTTGCTATCTGTGCGTTTCCTAGTGGCCAGAATTCCTCACTGGAGTATCAGATCTCTGCTTCCTTTTCTCTCTCCTTCTTCAGTTGTGCTTTTAGCTTCCTTATTTCTTCATCCTTTTGTTCTTTAATCATGATTTTCTCTGTTTTAAGTTGATCAATCATCTTGAGGGCATCTGTAAGATCTTTTACAAGTAAACTTTTTTCTGACTGCCACAATTCTTCCTTTTTCTGCATGATAGCCCTATTTTGATAATATTCTTTGGCTTGATCTTTGATCATCTGCTGAACTTGTTATGTCTTTTCCTTCAAAAGTTCTTTGAGAAGTCTTATTTCATTACTGCGGAAGTCTTTTTCCTCTTCTGGTTTATGTGGTTGCTTTACTTTGACATTGACTGTTTTGCCAAGATAGTTTCTTGAACAAAGAGCACATGTTGTCAATTAGCATTTGGGACAGTTGATCCTTGACATGTCTGTGGTTAATGTTCCACAGTAATAGCAGATTGTGTAGTTTGTGACCATGTTTTCTTTCCAATCATGATCACAACTTTTGCTTTGGGTTGGTAACTCCTTGTCTGGCTTCCACGATCCTACGGATTGAACCATATCTGCTATCTTTGTTGGTGGTCCAGGGTGAAACATGAAAGCATGATGACTGTAATAATATTCTTCTATGCTTTGTTCATCATCACTTTCATTAATTCCTTCTATTGCCATAAAGGCCGCTTCTTCAAAAGGAGTGTCTTGGACCATAACACTAATGTTCTGGTGGACATCACCTTCTCCTTCTGATATGCTATAAACACTGCTATCATCAAAGTCTGCTGAGACAATATCCCAATTGTCATCAAGATCCAGTTCTTGATAAACAGCTGATCTTGCAATATTGCCTTGCTTACTTCTGCAATCTTTTGCAAAGTGTCCTTCCTTTCCACAAATAAAGCATTTACACTTCTTGACCCGTCCTCTATCATCCTTATACTTCCTCTTGAATGGCTTTACATGAGAATTATGCGGCTTTCCTTTGTATGTTCTTGACTTTCTAATTCCATATTTCTTCCTGTTATTCTTGTAGTAACCAGGAATTGGTATGGCAGAACAAAGGGATAAGTCCCTTAATTCTTTGGCAAGTGCCGCATCTTTGCACATTTCTGAGACGAAAGTATGGGTGAATTTGATTGCAGGCAAAACTCCTGCGCTGAGACCAGGGTGTTTAGCTTTAAATGATTCTTCTATCTTCTTGGATAGAGAGGGTGGTAGTTTAGCAAAAAGTTTTTCCGTTGTTGAGGGGAAATATAATTTCCCTGATTTTACTGCCAACTGTCGGAAATCATTCAAGAATGACCACAAATTCTTGGTTTCTTCACAAGTTATTCTATCTAAATCCCTGTAGGCTCTGTCTTGTTCGTCAGTCGAGCCTCTATATGGGTCTTCCATTATAATCAGTTGCCTTACTTGTGAGGTTATGTTTTGTGGGTCATCTGCGATTGTTTCAAGAGCAGAGTATGCCTCTGGGTATGCAGTTCGCCATTGCTGCCACATTAATTTTTTGCTTTCTCCAAGAAGGTTCTCCACAAAAGCTAACTTTGCCTTATTATCAGACCATGTTTGACTATTGAGTCTATTGATTGTTATAGACTCCCACCTTGATATTACGTCTGACCATAAGCCTGGATCTGCTGGTAAGACAAGCATTACTCCTGATTCCGTCCATGCCGGTGGTAGTGTCCACTGTGAGTTGTGATACTCACCATATCCTCCGTAAAAGGTATTACCTTTTCCTTGAGGATAACCAAACTGATGGTCTGGTTTATATGTTGGATGCGGGTTTTGTCTTGCCGGTGGATAGACTGCTGGCCCCATTATTGCATCAGGTGGAGGTTGATAGCTTGTGCTAGATTCTGCATCATCTGCAGCTGTTGGGAACGCGTGCTCTTCATGTTTATTGATGATTTGCGCTGCCAATTGTTTAAATTTTCTAAACTTTGGGTATGGCAGGTTATCATCTTTCTCTTCATTTTTAGAAAGATGAAGCACTGTATGGTCCTCACCACGCTTTGCTGCGAATGGGTTTTCCCATTCCTTTTCTGATTCTTGCTTATGAATAGCAAGTTGGTCATCCCATTGTGGCAAGTATTCATCAAGAAAGTCTTGTTGGTTTTGTGAAAATTGTTCTTGTAAGACAAGAATCTTTCCTCCGCTTCTTTCATCATCATCCCAGTCTTCTTTTTCATCAATAATTGTTACTTTTCCTAGGGTAGCTTCATTGTCTGAGAATTCATCTCCCCATCCAGTTGCTGCAATTTCTTCAATTGGGGTTGTGTTTGTTGGAGTATCATACCTAACATAATAATCCCACTTTCCTGATGGTTCACCGACCTCTGTTTTGATCGTTTTGGTTTGTTGGATCGCTTAGCTTTATTTAATGGTTCTTCTTCTAGGGTTCTTGCTTCATTTAAGCAATCCTCACAAAAACATATATCACAAGGGATATGTTGTGTTTGTGGATCTTGCAAGCAGATTCCTATAAAATGTTCTTCATCTTCATCTAAGTGATCATTACCCAGTATTTCTCGATCATGTTGGTCAACTGAGTATCTTGCTGGTTGGGGTGCTCTGCGATATCTTTCAAACTGGAGGCTTAATGATCTGTTAAGCCTTTCATTCACTGCTACTCTTGATGGAACACGTACAGTAGTTTGTTCAGAAGGTTTGAGGTTCCAGCTCATTCCTTCAAGTTCTTCTACACTTCTTCTCTCACCAGGTATTGCTGTGATGCCAGTTGTTGTGAGGTGATCTACAACGTTGTCCACGCTGTATTGGAATCCCATATAACTGGTATTTGATAGTCTACCAATCATGGCCATTGTGACTAGCAGGTTACTTTCACCTCCTTGCCATGTATCATATCCATGAGTTTGTATAGCAACTTCCACATGGTTGTGGAAATCATCTATACTTAAAACCATATCACGGAACATGTAGACTAGCTATGTTCCTGCAGAGAGATCTACTTCTATGGTTTCAATAATTTGCCGACTATCTTTCCATTTGGTGTCTCTGAGGACCACCAAAGCATTTGTGCCAACACTTCTTCGATGTAGTGCATGTAACTTTATCATGAATATCCCCAAATGGATATGTTGGAGACCTGAAGTTCTTAGGCTTTGATAACTTTGTTGGTTACATAATGGGAGATTGGTTTGGTTATCATTGATACACATAATTCTTTGTTCAGAGTAATGTTGGTATACTCTGTGCCTTGCAGTACTTCTATTGTTTGAATAAAGTACTTCTGCTGGGACAAGGTTTGCTCGCCTTTCTCTTGATAGTTCTAGCTGTCTTTCTGGGTCTACAACTGACTCTAGGGTAATATTATAATTGTTTCTTCCAAATACCCTTCTTGTTGCTCTAGCTGCTTGATATCTGCCTCTGGTCATTGCTCGATAACCACGGATTTGATCTTCTTGAGTTGGAAGTTCTGTTGTTTGAGTAGAACTTCTATTGAGGATGCTTGGCCTTCTAGAACTCATTTCTTTGGTTCTTTTTCAAACTGTTCTTTAAAGATTTTATTAGGATCTTCAAAGACGTGTATTTTCCCGTCCGTTCTTTTTACGGGGAGTTTACCACTGATTGAGAAGTTATCAAGTCTTTTGGCTAAACTTGATATTGAGTCTTCAAGGTCAGCAGGCTGAATCTCCTTCTCAATAATAGTATAAACTCTTTGTTTGAGTCTGTCAAGCTTTTCTTCAAGCTCAATTAACTTCTGACTTTGTTTAGAAGCTAGGTAAAGTAAAGTGTTATTTTGTTTTATAACAGCGTTTACTTGATTAGTCAGACCTCCTTTGTAATCAGATGTTTTTGCAAAACCGACTGCTGGTGATTCAATATCTTCAGTAGCTTGTATAGCTTCTTGATATTCAGTTGTTGCCTTTAAATTGGCAAGACTCATCCGGTGATGAGTTTCTTAACTTCGTGAAGAAGGTGTTCAACCTTCTGGATCTTCTGATTGAGATCTTCTGTTAGTCTAAGAGCTTCTTTTTCGACTAACTTTGGTTGCTCAGCTATTTCTTGAACAAGGTTCAAGACTTCCCTTTTAGTGAGTGGTTTGGACCAAGGCTGTCAAGATCTCAAGTATGAGATCTGTTGAAGCTTTTTTGGTAACACACTGTGTATATCTCAGTAATCCTCACAAGATTCACTTTTTGACAACTATTGGACTCTAGACTCAAGTTCTTTTGTTTTTCAGAATACATTTTTGTAATTTAGAGTGCTTAAACCTAGAAAAAAGATATAGAAACGACAAATAAAGCGACAACAAGCTAACTTTATTAGCTAAATTAGTTTGATGTAGGTTAGGACTTGTTGATTAAAGACGATATATCATGATCTACAGTTCTTGAATATCGTACCAATACTGTATTCTTGCTCAAAAGCGCTCGGACATATCATTACAAAACTTCAAAGGATATATTGACAAACGTGTGTTTTTAGATTCACCAAAACGAATTAAACTTCAAACTTTTCCGATCTTACGGTACATTTTATAAAGAATCAATTAGCGCTGTCTATTAAATAAAAATAAGTGGTTTATGAAATTTATTTAATAGAAATGTTACTCGCAGAAATACAAATTATGATAGAATAATTCCTTTCTACTGTTTTTTTTCCTGAATACCCCCACTGAATGGTTTAGCCATCCATAGAGCTAAGAACATTTTTGATTTCAAAGCTCTAAAAACCAAATGAAAAATACCGTTGCAGGAATTTTTATCTTGTGCTAAAGCTTAAAAACTAAAACTTTAAAGTACAAATATTACTTAAAACACACATTTTTATTAAAAAATCTGCGAAGCTTTATACAATGAATTATACTGGTTGAAAATTGTATTGGTAAGTGTCATGACTGATTTACAAATAGAATCAATTACACGCCTTTTATAGGCTAAACGAAAGGGAATAAACTAAGAATATGCCTTGGCATATGACATATACCAAAACAATACTGGGCCAAATTGATTTTTTACATTGGCCAATTTGGACTTCAACTTTAATTAGACATATTAGACATAAAGATAGGTGGCCGACACATTTGAATTTTAATTTTGTCGCATGCGGGCCCTCCGAGCTTCTGAACAAAAGGGAACATCATCTCATCCCGGGTCCACAATAAAAATTGAATCATCACTGCTGTCATCATCTTCTAGAAATTCTTTCCTGTTGTAGCGGTACATGTTTTCTTTTGGATTATTGGGCTGGACTTCCTTGAGCTTAGATGTTGTTACGGCTCAGTCGTTGGGCAAGGGCTTCCAGTTCAATAAGGATTCTTCTTGCTTATTTGTTTTGAATTCTGACGGCTTCTCTCTGGTCAGACCAGTGGTTGTCTTTGGTTGACATGCCAAAGCAGATTTGGCCTTTGCATTGTAGTTTTTTGATTCTTTCATAAACAATGAGTTATTTTCATATTAAGATTTCATAACTGACATTTTAATGTATATTAATAATTTTTTTAAAGTTTTATATGTTACAAGCATTGATATGGTGGTTACTCATTTATTTCTCATTAAATCACTTATTTGATCATTAATACGACGGTTATAACTTTTGAGGTTACAAGTATTTATCAAGTTTTAAAATCCTTCCATAATAAGAAATGTTTTATCATTATAACCGCCACCAATAATTATTATTAAAAACACGTAACCGTTAATAATCATTACTATCAATAATGATTATTAAAAATGTGTAACCAAACGGTTATGTGTTTTTAATAATAATTATTGGTGTCGGTTATAATGATAAATTAAATAGGCTGTTACAATGTTAATATTGATGACTATCAAAAAAACATATTTCTTAATAAAGAAATGTTTTTTGTTCTTAATTTTTTAAGACTTTCATTTTGAGAATTTCCTAAATGCATTATATAGGTTTTACCAATTCTAATATAATAATTAGAGCCTACCTAAAATCACTCAAATATCCCATTCCTAAAAACCTAACATCAAATTTGCCGTAAATTTTATTTTTTAGTTTGCTCTTCTGCTGGTCGCTTGCCTGCTTAATTCTTCTTGTTTTATTATTGCTACGCTATTGATTGCGATTAGTTGCTATTAATTGGTGCCACATTATTTTCTCAACATCATCATATCACACTTCCAGTACATACATCTTTCTTTATTCTATTTTTATTTATTGCTTGCAAAGTTACTGCTTTACATTAGAATCACCACAATGACGAATAACATATGCATCCATAGGACCCATACGCACCATCACAAACTCCATTGGCCAAACAAGTATATAGTTATGGTCCACAGGTCCAACCGCATGCTCCATTTTATTATACTCAGCCTGATCCAATATTTTATCCGATATACTTGTCCCCAACCACTACTAGCTCCAGCTCATGTTCCAGCATGTCAGGCCCATGTTGCACCAGCCCAGTTTTCAGCTTATTCGCCCCAAGCATTTCATACCATTAGAGGTGGTAAATCTTGCGCATATTGTAATTCATAGGCGTTTTTAGCACTTTTTTTAAAGTGATGGGCATTTTTTGCCCATCAATTATTATTGATTGGCATTTATGGGCACTTGTAAAAAACTATATGGGCTTATTTAATGAATCTTTTCTTGCCCGCCACTTTTTCCAGCTTTCAAACACGTATTATTATTTTTTAATTATACGTTTTTTACGTTTTCATACGTTTTTAACGCTTTCGTACGTTTTCATCCGTTTTATACGTTTTCATGACTATTCATACATTTCCTTACGTTTTCAAGCGTTTTCTTTCGTTTTCTTACGTTTTCAAACTTCTCTTACGTTTTCGCCCGTTTTTTACGTTTTCGTCCGCTTTTTTACGTTTTCGTTCGTTTTTTTACGTTTTCGTACGTTTTTTTACGTTTTCGTCCGTTTTTTACGTTTTAATCCGTTTCCGTTTGTTTTTTTACGTTTTCGTTTGTTTTCTTACTTTTACGGACGACAATTAAAAAAACGCACATAACGGACGAAAACATATAAACGTGCGAAAACGTAAAAAGATAAACGAAAACGTAAAAAGATGAACGAAAACGTAAAAAAAAGGCGAAAACGTAAAAAACGGACGAAAACGTAAAAAAAAGAGACTAAAACGTAAAAAACGGACTGAAACGTAAAAAAGGTAAAAAAACATACGAAAACGTAAGAAAAGTACGCAAACGTATGAAAACTGACGAAAACGGACAAAATTGTACAAAATTTGCCCGGTAGCCCATTTATCCCATCAATGCCCGTTTTAGCCCGTGCTCGTTTTGCCCGGTGCCTGCCCGCCCGCCCGCCCGTTTTGCCGCCTCTACATATACCATGAATATTCGGGATCCAAATTGGAATATGGATACCTGAGCATCTTCACATCTTGCAGACAACACATATGTTAATACAAATAATGCCTAAAAACGTTATTTATATTTTTCGACTCCTCTACGTTTTGAAGAACAAAATGTAAAAACGTCTACGATAAAAATAAACGTTTTCTTGTTATTAATCGTAAATTTCTATTTCGACATAAATCACTTAAGGTATAGATAAACAAATCATTAAACATGATTAGTAATCAAGAAAATTATTTTTCTTCTTAACCATTACATTTCTACAAAACTATTTTTACAAAATCGAAAATATACAAAACAATTTTATTAATAAAAATAATGTTTTTATTTAAATATAAAAGTTTGAATTCAGTTTTCCCCCCAAAACAGAAAACATCATACCAGTTTCAACATTCCCCACAAAAAGAAAAAAAAGGAGCGTCGGTCTAGTGGCGGCCCCCTAAGTGGCTAGATGGCCCCCAAATATATCTGGGACCGCCACCAAGAGACGTTGGATCTCCCTGTCTATAAATGCTACACTCCTTCATGCAGAATAACATTCCTCTTGCACGAATTTTTTCAGTTTTCTTTCTCTCTCTAAAATCTTCTTTCTCTTACTAAATCTCTTGATCACTAACATAGTTTAATCTTGTTTTAAATGATCCAATCTCATATTCTTCATTCTTCATTCTTCTATAAAGTGCAAGAGAAGTACATTCGTATTCGCCAAGAAACAAAGTGTTATAGATTAGTAATTTCTCCTCTCTTTTTCTAAGATCCAAATCTCTATTTTGATTATCTTGTGTGATTGTGTGAATCGGAGAATGGTTTTAAATTGGGGTCCAATTTTTTTGAATATTTGGGTCATTTGGGTCTTTAAGTTAAATGATGTTTAGGTCCAATAGGCTTTTAAACATACTTTTAAATTAAATGAATGGGTCCAATGGGTCATATGAATGGGTCGACCTAGTTAAACTTTAACCTAATTAGTTATAACTTCTTAAAAAGTGATATACCCTAATCATAACTTTTTTTTACGTTTATACGTTTTTTGAACGTTTTCGTCTGTTTTTTAGGTTTTCGTCAAATTTCTTACGTTTTCGTCCGTTTTTTTACGTTTTCGTCAGATTTTTTACGTTTTCGTCTGTGTTTTTTACGTTTTCGTCTGATTTCTTATGTTTTCGTCTGTTTTTTTATGTTTGCGTCTGTTTTTTTAAGTTTTCGTCCGATTTCTTACGTTTTCGTCAGTTTTTTTACGTTTTCGCCCGATTTCTTACGTTTTCGTCCGTTTTTTTACGTTTTCATCATATTTCTTACGTTTTCGTCCGTTTTTTACGTTTTCGTCTGATTTATTACGTTTTCGTCTGTTTTTTTACGTTTTCGTCCGATTTCTTACGTTTTCGTCTGTTTTTTTACGTTTGCGTCTGTTTTTTTACGTTTTCGTCCGATTTCTTACGTTTTCGTCTTTTTTTTTTTACTGTTTTCGTACCGATTCCTAAACGTTTCGTCCGTTATTTATTAACGTATTGTCATTTTTCTTACGTTTTGTCCGTTTTTACATTTCGTCCCGATTTATTACTTTTTGTCTTATTACCATTTCTTTCCGATTTCTTACGTTTTGCCCTATTTCATACTTTTCGTCTGTTTTTTTTACGTTGTCCGTCATATTTTTACGTTTCGTCCGTTTTTTACGTTTTCGTCCGATTTATTACGTTTTCGTTCTGTTTTTCTTGCGTTTCGTTCGATTTCTTACGTTTTCGTCCAATTTATTACGTTTTCCACTAGATCTTCTTACTTTTCGGCCTTTTTTACGTTTTCGTCCAGACCTCTACATTATTCGTCGGTTTTTTTTACGTTTTTCCCCACTGATTTCTTACGTTTTTCATCCGATTCTTAAGTTTTCGTCTGATTTATTACGTTTTTCGTCCGTTTTTTTACGTATTCGTACCCGTTTTTTTACGTTTTGTCTTTTTAAAAAAAACGATAACACGTAAAAAAGCCTAAGATAGGTGAAATAAACAAAAAGAACATTCCAAACCGGAAGAAAACATAAACGTAAGAAATCGAACGAAAACGTAAAAAAACGGATGAAAACGTAAGAAATCGGACAAAAACGTAAGGAATCAGACGAAAACGTAAAAAAAGAGACGAAAACGTACGAAATCGGACGAAAACGTAAGAAATTTGACGAAAACGTAAAAAAAATAGACGGAAACGTAATAAATCAGACGAAAACGTAAAAAACTGAGGAAAACGTAAGAAATATGAAGAAAACGTAAAAAAAGGACGAAAACGTAAAAAAAACAGACGAAAACGTAAGAAATCGGACGAAAACGTAAGAAATCGAACGAAAACGTTAAAAAATAGACGAAAACGTAAGAAATCTGACGAAAATGTGAGAAAACGGGCGAAAACGTAAAAAAACGGATGGAAACTTAAGAAATCGAACGAAAACGTAAAAAACGTAAGAAATCGGACAAAACGTAAAAACGGACGAAAACGTAAAAAAAGGGAAAAAATTGACGAAAACACAAAAAAACTTACGAAACGTATAAAACATTCAAAAATGTATGAAAACACCATAATTTAGTGGGTCGACCCGACCCGTTCGACCCATGACCTATTTGACCCATTCTTAAAGCATGACCTATTTGACCCATAACCCGTTCGACCCAAAACCCATTTGACCAATGACCCAAACCGACCCGAACTGACCCATTTGCCACCTCTAATTTTGATTATCTTATGTGATTGTATAAATCGGATAGTGTATAAATCCGATAGTGTAGATCTTGTGATTGGGTAGTGTTTGTGAAGTGGTAGATTGGTTCTAGCTAAGATTAGGACTCGACATTTAGCTCAGTGTCGGAAAATAACGTAAGCAACATGTAAACGGTTTTCTCCGCCTAAAGGGAGCTTGTTGACATAGTGAAATCTCGAGTTGGATACTCGGTGAGTAGAGTAGGGCGAAGAGGAGCTTCGTAGCCAAACCACTATAAATCTAGGTGTCTTGGTTTGCTCGTT
>BQNB010128267.1:0-19308 GCA_026074375.1 Tanacetum coccineum | reverse complement strand
AGTAGTACTGATTCTCCCCCTCAAACAATGACCCGTGTCAATGTTTGATTTGGTTACCCGAACTTGTTTGATAAAACAAGTTTTTTATGAGAAAAATTGGTTCGGGGCTTAGACAACTTCTTGTCTATAAAGAAATAACAGGTAAACATGGACCTCAACCTAAATCTCCTAGTTTTATAGTGTCTAATGCTAGTTCCATTGTTTTCTCAATCTGTCCATCCAATGACAGTGATGTGGAGCTTGGAGCTGTGTCTGATGCTAGTTCCACTCATTACTTAACCTGTCAATCAAATGACAGTGATGGGGAGCTAGGAACTGTATCTGACCATTCAGTCAATGATGACCCTATCCATGACAATATTCCTATACCTTCTATTGAGCAAGTTACCATTGCCACCCAAAAGACTCAACCACAAGTGCCTAAACCCACACAGACAGTTGACCCTAGTTGTGCACAGCATGTAAAATCTCCTAGGCAACCAATTAGGACACCAGTGACTTCCTCATCTATTCCTTCAAATAACAGACAGAATTGGAATCAAAGAATGGAAAGGGACTTAGGTGCAGGATATTCTTTTGAAAGAAAACCATGTTTTGTGTGTGGAAGTCTTAGTCACTTGATTAAGGACTGTGACTATTATGAGAAGAAGATGGCAAGGGAAGCTGCTCTTAAGAGCAAAAGGGTGATTCATGCTGATGTTAGGCAAGCTACACCAGCCTGGACTAACACTAACAGGGTGAATAAAGCAAATCAGTTCACTCCCAGACCTGTACAAATAAGTAACATTAGACCCAACTTTAGTACTGCTAGCAGAACTATTAAAACTGGTAGGGTAAATGTTAATACTGGCAAGCAAAATGTTAGTTCTGGTAGTAAACATGTTAATGCTGGTAGTGTGCATTTTAATTCTGGCACTCAATTTAAGTCTGGTGCTTCTAGATTTAATACTGGCAAGCAAAATGTTAGTTCTGGTAGTTTGCATGTTAGTTCTGGCACTCAAATTAAGTCTGGCACTTCTAGATTTAATACTGGCAAGCAACATGTTAATTCTGTCAGTGTGCATGTTAATTCTGGCACTCAATTTAAGTCTGGTGCTTCTAGATTTAATACTGACAAGCAACATGTTAATTCTGGTTGTGTGCATGTTAATACTGGTAGAATAAATAGACCAGTATCAAACAACACAAGCCCTAAACCTTCACAGGTGAATCTTAAAAGTCCAAAGAAATGTTTTTCAAAACAAAGATCACCTGTAAATAGACCTTTTTCAAGGAATACAGCACACAAGTCAAATCACTATGCTGTTAAGGGCAAAATGGGCACTGCTGTTAAGACCTCAGCAGGTTGTGTTTGGAGAAAAGTAATGCCACTCTCCAATACCAATAGTGGACCAACCCCTGAATCAAATGTTGTTGTTTCTAGAGGTCCACAAGGCAGACCCAAGCCTGTGAAGGCCTGGGTCCCAAAGAGAAACTAATCTCTTTTTGATTGTGCAGGATCATCCACTGAAGCATATGGAGCATAGAGGTATTTTTGATAGTGGATGTTCTGGGCACATGACTGGTAACAGGGCCCATCTTGAAGATTATCAAGAACTATCCAAAGTGGGATCTGTTACTTTTAGAGGAAGTAAAGGTAGTATCAGTGGAAAAGAAGCAGTCAAAACTCTCTCAAAGGATTCCTCTTTAAAACCAAGGTCCATTGACAAGGGAAGGAGATACAAGAGAAGAAAAGAGACTAAAGGTAAGAAAGTAGTCTCAAGCTTGGACTTTCAAGAAGAGGTTGATGATGTTGCTGAACAGGTCAATACTGCTGGTGAGGTAAATACTGCTGATGAGGAAGTTAATACTGTCAGTTAAATTAATACTGGCAGTATTAAACTTAATACTGGTATTGAGAAAGCTAGTACTGTTGGTGAAGATAAGGGATAAAGAGAAGGGAAAGCTCATATGCTCAGTGAAGAAACTCCAAAGAAGTCAAAGGAACAAATTTTACAAGAAGAAGCTAGCCTTGCAGAAGCAATAAGATTGGATTCCTTACAAAAAGAAGAGGATGCTAAGCAAATACATTTGGATGCTCTAAGGGAAAGCTACACAAGGCCTCCTGTAAGGACAAGATTGACAGATATGTGACCCACCCATTAACACACCTACATATAGACTTATTTGGACCTAACCACTGGAGGAGTAAATCACCATGCAAGTTACTGTCTAGTGATGACTGATACTAGTTTCAAGGTTTATGTTGGGGTATTCTTTTCTAGCCAAAAAGGATGAGACTAGTGACCCATTCCTTAAGAACTTTTATCAGACAGATAGAAAACCAACTTAATCAAAAGTAAACATCAAATAGATAAGAAATGGGGACAGAGTTTAAAAATAGGGTTAGCTTGAGTTCTTGGGGAAAAGGGAATGAAACAGGAGTTTAGTAATGCCAGAAACTCCTCAGCATAAAAAAAAAAAAATACAAAAAAAAAAAAAAAAAAACAAAAGAATAGGGTTTGCTGAGAGAAATGAATAGGGACCAATAAGGCCGCTAGGACTAAGCTAGCTGCTCACACCTTAACTACCCCTTAATTGGGGCAGAAGCAGTCCAATACTGCTTGATATACCTTCAACAGGTAATAGTGGGACCAAGCCTCAAACAAAACTCCGTTATGAGCTTTTGTTTGGCACAAACCAATCCTCAGCTACATAAGACCATTTGGGTCCATTTACCATTCTTAAACTCTTAGCCCACTAGGAAAGTTTGATGGAAATCTGATGAGTTTTCTTGTTGGTCACTCTGTGAATATAAAGCCTTTAGGGTTTATAAGTTAGTCACCAAAGAATTGAAGAAAACCTTCATGTCACTTTCTTGAGGAAAAACCCAATGGTACAGGGAATAGGCCATAGTGGATGTTTGACTTAGACAATCTTACAAACTCTAAGAACTATTACCTTGTCTCAGTTGCAAAAACAACTAACACCTGCATGTTCAACAAGGTCCATTGATATTAGATGTCCCAACAGACTAAGGAGGATGCAGACCTGATGGTGGTTTCTTCTACATCTCTAGCTGAAGCAACTAGAAAAGCAGCTGTTTCTGAAAAGATTGCTAAAAAGAAGACTCACTCCCCAAAGAAGCCATCTTCTACACCAATATCCAAGTCTGCTGATGACATTATGACCTTTAGAAAAGAGCTGGATGCTCTTGCTATAAAGCACTTAGGACCAGTACCTGCACCAGCACCTACCAGTACTAATCCTGTTAATACTGGTAGTGAAAATCTTAATACTGTCTTTGAGGAAGTTACTCCTGGCAACATTGAAGCTATCTCTCCAAGTGATGATAATGAAGAAGAGGTCTTTTCTGATGCAGATGATGATGAGATGCCTGAAATAAGGATTTATGATAAATCAAGTGAAGGTATTTTTGAAAAGGCTTCTTATGATGATGATGGGATTATTTCTGATTTCAACAATCTACCAGATGAGGTAGATGTTCCTACAAATCCCACTCTAAGGATTCACAATGCTCATCCTCAAAGTCAAATCCTTGGAGATCCCAATACACCTGTTCAGACTAGAAGCTCTCTCAAGAAAATCACTGAGGCTCATGCTCTAGTGAGTTACATACAAGCACACCAAAGAAGCAATCATAAAGATCAACAACATTGTCTTTTTGCTTGCTTTTTATCTCAATTTGAACCAAGGAAAGTCTCAGAAGCCCTTGAAGATGGAAGCTGGGTTGAAGCTATGCAGGAAGAACTGTTGCAGTTCAAGCTTCAACAAGTATGGGTTTTGGTTGATTTACCCAATGGTGCTAAGGTGATAGGTACTAAATGGGTTTACAGAAACAAGAAGGATGAGAGAGGAGTAGTTGTCAGAAACAAAGCACGGCTAGTGGCTCAAGGTCATAGACAAGAAGAAGGGATTGACTATGATGAGGTTTTTGCACCTGTAGCAAGAATTGAAGCTATCAGGTTGTTTTTGGCCTTTGCCTCATTTATGGGGTTCATAGTCTATCAAATGGATGTTAAAAGTGCTTTTCTGTATGGCACTATTGATGAAGAGGTCTATGTCTCACAACCTCCTGGTTTTGTTGATCCTGATCATCCTACAAAGGTTTATAAGGTGGTCAAAGCTTTGTATGGATTGCACCAAGCCCCTAGAGCTTGGTATGCTACTTTGTCAACATTCCTAGAGAAGCATGGATACAAGAGGGGCACCATTGACAAGACTTTATTCATTAGAAGAAACAAAAAGGATATCATGTTGGTTCAAGTGTATGTTGATGATATCATTTTTGGGTCTACCAACAAGTCTTGGTGTGATGAGTTTGAAGCTTTGATGAAAAGCAGATTTCAAATGAGTTCCATGGGTGAACTTACATTTTTCTTAGGTCTACAAGTCAAGCAGAACAAGGGAGGAATCTTCATATCTCAAGACAAGTATGTAGCTGAGATACTCAAGAAATTTGATCTTGTGAATGTCAAAGCTGCCATCACTCCCATGGAGACCAAGTTGCCTTTGACAAAGGATGAGGAAGCTTTTGATGTAGATGTACACTTGTACAGATCTATGATAGGTTCCCTCATGTACTTAACTGCTTCTAGACCTGATATTATGTATGCAGTATGTGTTTGTTCACGTTTTCAGGTAACTCCAAAGACTTCTCATCTCAATGCTGTCAAGAGGATCTTCAAGTACCTCAAGGGCAAACCAAACTTGGGATTATGGTATCCTAGGGAATCACCCCTTGATTTGGAAGCATTCTCTGATAGTGACTATGGTGGTTCCAACCTTGACAGGAAATCCACAACAGGTGGTTGTCAATTTCTTGGTCAAAGACTTATCTCATGGCAATGTAAGAAACAGACTATTGTAGCCACTTCAACAACTGAAGCTGAATATGTAGCTGCTGCAAATTGTTGTGGACAAGTGTTGTGGGTTCAAAATCAATTGTTGGACTATGGTTTCAACTTCATGAATACCAAAATCCACATTGATAATGAAAGCACAATCTGCATTGTGAAGAACCCAGTCTATCATTCTAAGACCAAACACATTGAGATTCGTCACCACTTCATCAGAGATTGCTATGAGAAGAAGCTGATACAAGTGCAGAAAATTCACACAGACTTAAATGTAGCAGATCTGTTAACCAAACCATTTGATGGTCCAAGGTTTAATTTTTTGTTGGTTAACATTGGGATGGTAAACCCATAAGCTACATTTAAGGGGAGGAAAAAGTGTAAATTTTATGTAAAATAGCTTAGAATTAATCCTGGTAGTATAAGTTTAGAATTAATCCTGGTAGTATAAGTTAGAATTAATTCTGGTAGTATAATT
Source organism: Tanacetum coccineum (assembly GCA_026074375.1). Lineage (NCBI taxonomy): Eukaryota > Viridiplantae > Streptophyta > Magnoliopsida > Asterales > Asteraceae > Tanacetum > Tanacetum coccineum. Next base: position 13,974 of record BQNB010128267.1, on the reverse strand, counting down.
TAGGATTAGTTCTGGTAATATAGAGATTTAATTCTGGTAGCTTAGTATTAAGTCTGCTAGTGTAAAAGTTAAAACTGGTAACCATTTAAGCCTGGTAGTAGTCTTAGGTTAATTCTGCTAAGTATAGGTTCGATTAGAATTACCTTTCTTGTTTAGACTAACTTTGCAGGTACTACTTGGAGTTGGAAAGGATGATGCAGGATCAACTTGGACATGGAAAAGGACATGCCAGTTGTCACTTGCTAATTGGATGCAAATTGGTTGTAAGTAATGATGTTGTGGTCAACTTGCTGTAAATATAATTAAAACTGGTTGAAAATATGTTAAGTCTGGTGAGTCATTATTAATACTGGTTGACTAATTTAAGTCTGGTAGTGCAAGTTTTAAGTCTGGTCGCTTTCACTTAATACTGATTGAAATAAAATCATTTTATTTTATTCAAACATAACCGTTGAAGATCTTTTAGCCGCCTAAAACGCTGATAGAGTACTTATATAGGGATAAAGTAATTTCTCTTTCATCCTTATCACTATTTACCCTATTATCTTTTTCTCAAAAGCAATCAGTAAAATTACTCTCACTACCAGACCTAATCTTTCAAACGTCCCATCACCAGTACTAATTTTTAAAGATTCAAATATTTTTCACCAAATCTTTCAATGGCGCAACTCAAGTATTGTGATAAGCATAATCAAGTGGGTTTCTTACTCAAACCTGCTGAAAGTGCTGGTTACACAGAGATAGTGGATTTCCTCAGAAGGTCAAAATTGAGGTATGCTCTCACTCACAATCCACCTATCTACGATTCCCTTGTCAAGCAGTTTTGGCAGACTGCAACTGCTAGAACACTTGCAGATGGGACTCAACAACTTAATGCAACCATAGATTCTATTGAATATACAATCACTGAAGAGTCTGTTAGGAGGCAACTCCAATTAGCAGATGCTTCAGGGATTAACATGTTGCAAAATGAAGAGATTTTTGCAGGATTACAAAATATTGGGTATGTAAATCCTACTGATGGAACTTTTACCTTTTGGAAAAGTTTTTACACCCTAATGGCCGAACTTAGTCCACATCTTTTACACGGTTGTTATAAGCTCTAAAAAGTGGTGGATGGGGATCAATTTGGTAGCATTTTGCTACTTGCTTGATCTTGTCTATCCACTGGTAGAGTTTATAATTTTTCAAAACTCATTTTTGATGGTATGGTGGCAACCCAATTTGAAGAGCAAGAAAAGTTTTTGATGTTATCCACGTTTTATGTTTTCTGCAAATAATTTAGAATATTCAAACAGAAAACAAACACCCTTATCTAGCTGTGAGCTTGACCAAAAAGATATTTGGGAATATGAAAAGGGGTTTTCAAGAGGTACCAAGACCTTTATTGCTTTCTATGTTGCTTGTTGCTTCTAACCCTAATGCAGGACAAGACAATGTGGTGCTCATGGTCAATCTCAACATCCCGAACACCACTACTTATTACAACATCTCTACCACCACCTATTTCCATCCCAACCCACCACCAATCCTAACAACTACACCACCATCTAGTAAACACCAACACCGTCCACCTACATCACCACACCAACACCACCTGAGAAGGAAACTACAACAGATGAGTACTCTATGAGGAGTACTTCCTGTTCACCATCACTTCCTCACCTCACAAGACGGCTCCAGTGCATGCCTATGGATGATTTACTTTACACAATTCCCAAGTTGATTTCAAGAATTGATAGCCTGGAATTGGATCTCAAACAAACCAAGCTAACCAGGGGAATGCAATAGTGAAGCTAGTTAAGAAGGTGAAGAAGTTGGAAGGGTTTCTAAAGAGGTAGGATTTAGTTTTAACAGAATCAGAGGATAAACGAACCTGAGGGTCAAGGGAGGAAAAGTCAAGTGTTCCTCAAGATTCTTCAATACAAGGATGGTTACACCTCCAAACAATAAAGGGGGGCCAGGAGGGGGGCCCCCCCCCCCGGAGAGGAGGGAGAGGGTGGGGCAAATGCTTCAGGGAGGAACAAGTGGTAGATATAAGCCCAAACACTTGTGAAGCAGCCATAACTCTCTCAAGGTGCTCTTTAATTCAAGGTCTATTGTCAAAGGAATGAGATACAGAGAGAAAAGAGACTAAAGGTAAGAAAGTAGTATCAAGCTTGGGAACTTGCAGAAGATGTTCTGTTGCTGAAAAGTTTTATTACTGCTGGTGAGATTAATGCTGCTAGTATTGAAGTTAATATGCTCAGTAAGTTTAATACTGGTAGCTATTGAACTTATTACTGTTATTGAGCAAGTAGTATTGTTGGTGAAAATAAAGGAACAAAGAGAAGGAAAGCTACTATGCCTGATGTGAGGAAACTCAAAGAAGTTCTTATGGAACAAATCTTACATGAAAGAGAAGCTAGTACTTGCAGGAAGCAATCAGGTTGGATTCCTTAACAATAAGAAGAGGAGGCTAACGATTCATTGGATGCTCTCATCTAGCATATAGATTGCAGAAGAAAGAGGAGCTGACTGAGCAACAGAAGAAAAGAAAAGCTCAAGTACAGTTTGAGGCCTCCGTATTTTACAACTGAAGACTGGATTTGATTTTAAGCAAAACTTAAATAATGCAGAGTGTCTTAGAGCATGCTTGGTAGTGAACTTCAGGAGAAGACTTTGCAAAGAGAATGGTGGTTCTTGTAAATCAAAGAAAGAAGTTGTTTTGCTGAAGAAAGAGCCAAAGCTAAAAAGGAACAGCCCATTTGTACCCTAATCACAGCTGAAAACTTACATGATGAGCTACTTAAAGTATTAAGGGGAGTCATGGAAAGAATAAATCTGACTGAAGAAAGTGAATTTTGCAGAAGTCAAGGGGATGAGTTTGACAAGACTTGTAAAACAGATGAGTCCTTTGCTTCCAATAAGTTTTGAAGCCCTAAGCTAGCTTGAAAAGATTGGTGAAGAGTTCAAACAAAGACTCCAAAAAGAACTGAAAGAAGTTATCAGATGATGAATCAAAGAAGGATGATCACAATGTAGTCTGGATAAGAGAAGAATGCAACTTGGCAAAGGGAAAGGTATGAATTACATAATGTTGATGAAAATGATTCTGAAGATTCAGATAAGGTATGAATGGCAAGACGAGGACTAACACATGGTTACTGGAAATATCTATTAATCCTGTTCTTGTAGCTATGAAAACACCTAGTGTAGCTACCTATGAGATTATTAAACAGGGAGAAAAAGGAGTATACCAAATTGTTAGGGAAGATGGAACAGACATAGTATACATTAATTTTGGTGCTATGTTTAAAGTCTATATCTAAGTACGTCCTTTAGGACGTTGTACAGGATAGTAATAAATAGATATGGGGTGGATGGGCCTGAGGATAAGTTAGAGAAGGGATTTTGGAAATGTTTAAGAACTATGTTTGAAGAACCTCTTAGCACAGATTCAATATGGAGTAAATTAGGACAACAAAAGATTATAAGTTGGAGAACAATATTTATGATACCTGTAGGGTAAATTGTTAAACTTAGAATCCATTGTTTATATGTGTTTGAGAGGAAAATATCCACTTTCTGCGGAGGTATGTAAAATCAATGTTGAAAATGATGCTTTTGGATGGGAGATGAGTGAGATTGTTTGTATAGATTGTTGAAAAATGATGGAAATACAAGCAGGCATTAGGAAAAGTAGTGAAATTTGTAGGGTTGATAAACTTGGATAGAAGTTGAGCAGGGATTATAAAACACTTGCGTGAAGGGGCTATGCACTAACACAACAAATGGTTATCAGTACACTTGTCTAACCAACTAGGTACTGGTTATGTCCTAGGAGCAAACGGCTCTTGGTAAAGACTTCTCAAATCGTTTATGGTTGGTAACAACTTGCAAATACGTGTTGGTCTTCAATCACCATTGTTGTTAAGTGAAGTAGAGTGGCTAGCAGAAGTTTATGGCTAGTTGGTATTGGCTGTGAGAAAAAACATAATAGTCCATAAGATTATGGCTTAATGGTAAAGACTTGCAAATCCATATTGATGAAGACGGTTGACAATTACAAAAATTGTAGTGATATTCAATGCACCCATTAGTATTTATAATGAAGATGACTACTCCAGAGCTATAGGCTAGCTGGTTAAAGAGTTATCAAAATCCGTTTTAGCTGATGATTTGTCAAAAATCTATGGTTATCAATGTACCATGGTCTTACAAACATAAACAGTGATAGTCCATAGCAGACGGGCTCATGGTAAAAGACACACAGATCGTTTATGGCTGGTTGTTTGCAAAAACTATATTTTTGTCTTTGCAGTCAAGTTGGAGTGCTATGAAGACTAGTTGCCTGTCAGATTTGAAGACTTAAGTCTCTTATTTTGAAGACAGAGTACAAGACAATCTCTAAAGCCCAAGGTCGAAGCTAAAGTAGTTAAAGATCAAGAATGTCTGAAGGAAATTGAAGTTTCTGAATAAAGATCAAGTTAGGGGAAAGATTGTTAGGAAAAATATTGTAAACAGACTTAATACTGTTAGTATTAAAGTTAAGTCTGTTAGTTAAAGTTAGTACTGATAGAAAATAGTTAGTACTGTTAGTATAGAAGTTAAGTCTGGTAGAGCAAGATTAAGTCTGCCAGCATTAACTTAAGTTGCTAGTATTAAGGTTAATACTGCTTGACCAGACAGTTAAGTCTGTTGTAATTTTAGTAATAGTTATCATTTAGCGTTAATCTAGGAAGAGATAAGTAATTATCTCTTAACGCGTTTAGGGTTCCTTAAGCTTATAAAAGGAACATAGAATAGTATTGTAAATATGAGTTGATTGAGAATTCACAATCAAATAGTAATAGTAATAGCAAGTTTAGTATTTCGTTCTTGTTCATCTTGGTATAGATATTGATATTCCGCGTCAATATTTATATTCACTGTTATTGTCTCTCATAGTATCTTTGGATTTATTCAAAGGACTATCAAGGCTCATTCAGATCCTGTTTATAAGGACCTACAGATATGGAGGGAAATAAGTGTTCAAATTTCATGCATTATAAGCTTGTACCTTGTGCTTAAGTAGCTTGTACGAAATCCTTAGAAAAATGGAGGTAAAATGGCTATTTTGAATATCATGCTTAATGAACTTGTACATTGAGCTTTAAAGTGTTGTACATTGATTCGGAAGGAAATGCATTTTAATTTTATGCATAGATCACTTGTATACTTGCCTTGTTTAACTTGTTCATTCATTTGATGTATATATTAATAGAGTTTAGGTTTGACATAAACGTATTATCGGTTAATGTTCATTTCATGAAAGATGACATTAAATTGATAACGTTCATTGATAAAAATAGATGATAGATTATTAAACTTGATTATTAGGATGTTTACTTGCTATTAAACTATTGATTAGAAGTGGCTTGGTTACTTTTAGTGATGCTGTTACTTGTCATATTGTGATTAAAGCAAAATTTTTTCTTTGGTAAAAAGGTGACATCTAATTTAGTAGATGAATATTATATTGATGAAAATATTGGGTTGTTATATTTATGCTTGTTCAAAAAGATTTGAATAAATCTTGGATACATAAAAAATTTAGACCTACTATCTAAGTTTTTCACCATGCCTTCAAAAATCATCTTAGAAAAGTTGAAAGTCCTGTTTGTGGCAAGGCAAATGATAGCAGTTCCTATATTTCTACTAAACTGTTCCCAAGCAGTATTCTTAGGACTTAAACAATGAAGAATAGTATGTATTAAGAATCTCCATTGAGGAGAAAAGTGACCCTTTTGGAAGGTCAACTTTTCAGAATCAGAAGCATACCTCGTAAGAGCAAGTTGCTCAAATATTTCAGTATTAGGTAAAGAACTAATACCATCAACATCTTCTAACTTGAGATATTTCTAGAGATGCTTCAGTAAAAGTATTAAGTGTCCATCTATAGGTTGCAGTTTTTCTATTCTCCATCTTTAAGTGTGCTTGCAGAAGCAGTTTGCCAAAACTGTTGAATGGGTGAAGTATAGATAGTAGGATTTTTAGTGAGAGTGAACTTTATGTGACTTGTGTTTAGGAAATCGACTATTTGATGAAAACCTTCACTTCCCTCTGATTTTTTCAAGTAAGCAACCATGTTGTGTGTATCACAAAACTCCAAATTAGCCATTGTTGATTGAAAAGGTTGTGTGAGGTCTGGGATAGGTTCGGTTGTGAGAGAATGTATTTGTGACAAAGTTAATTGAGATTTTATAGAGAGCTCTTAGATTTGATTTGACTGACTGAATAAAATTGAATCTTTATCAGGAAGAAAGCTTATGAGGGAAAGAAAGATCAAGAAATTTCTAAATTATAGACCCCTATATGCGAAGTTGTTGGCGGAAATATCTCAATGGTTATAGTTAATTAATGAAAATCTAGTATGCCTTAAACAGTACTAACAGTATCATAGCAGTACTAGTTTTGCTTACAGTTACTTAAGTAAATGCCAACAGTTAATAAGTTTTAGACTATACAACTCCTACTAACTATATGCCCAGCAAATACAAGTTTAGCACTAACAATACTAACTTTTGAGATACCAGCATTAACTCCAATTTGTTTCCAAAAAGCATCTCACAAACTCTCTTTCTGTTTTTAGCACACAATATCTCTCATTTCTTTTTTTCACTAATTTACTCTATCTGTTTTTTATTAACATATCTCTATTTCTATTTTTAGCTTACTAAGACAGTTTTGTACATAGTTTCATCAATTCCATTAGTTTCATGCTATCCTCCCCACTTCCAAGTATGTTAACTCTTGAGAGAGGTGGGTCATTGGACTTTATAGATGTAGTCTCAAACCTAGTTTGAGCATCTGCACCCCCCAATATGGTATCTTGGCACCTGGGACCACTACTTGAACCAGTTCCCTAAGGACTTGGCTCATTAAGTGTTGCCATGGATTGGGTCTTAGTTTATGTTACCACTGTCATGCTCTACTTCAAAGCTAGAAGCAGTAGTGGAAGCCCTTTCCATTCTGTCTCCCCTCTCCTTATGGACAGTCTCATCTGCTACAAGATTAGTAGGTCTACTAGACTGAGATATCTTAGTAGCCTTTCATTTGGTTGTCCTAAGTTTTTGGGTAATAATGGAATGATGAAAGATTCAACATGAGAAAGTGAAACAGTTGTAACTCGAATGATAGTAGTATTAAGTTAGTCTGGCAGCACAAACCTTTGCCCAGCAACATTAAGTTATGCTAGCAGTACTAACTTTGGCTCAGCAGTACTAATATAGTCTAACCGTATTAACTTTTTCTCCAATAACTATAAAACAACATGCCTATATTCATCACAAGCACACTAGAAAAGACTAGATATACATGTGAGAATTCATGAGGATCCATATTTATACATAACCCATGAATAAAATTTAAGAACTATTAACTAAACCAAAATACCAGTTTTAACTTCAAATTCATCCAAAAGCATCTCTAATCCATTGCTATCATCAATTTAAATTAACTTCCACTTCAAAGATTAAGTAAGCCAATGCTAGCATTCAAAAAGTTAAATCTGCTAACATCAAAAGCCTTTATGAGAAGATCTGCAACATTTTGGTCTGTGTGAATGTTGATCACTTGAATTAGCTTCTTCTCATAAGAATCTCTAATGAAATGGTGCCTTATCTCTATGTGCTTGGTTTTAGAGTAAAACACTGGGTTCTTCACAATACAAATTATACTTTCATTATCAATGTAAATCTTGGTGTTCATGAAGTTGAACCCACAATCAAGCATTTGATTTTGGATCCATAACACCTGTCCACAGCAATTTACAGCAGCAACATACTCTGCTTCAATAGTGGAGTTAGCAACTATGGTTTACTTTTTACATTGCTATGAAATCAACCTTTTGCTAAGAAATTGACAACCTCCTGTTATGGATTTCATGTCAAAGCTAGCTCCAGCATAATCACTATCAAAAAAAGCTTCCAAGTCAAATGATGAATCTCGAGGATACCAAAGGCCTATTTTAGGATGACCTTTTAAGTATCTAAAGATTCTCTTCACAACATGAAGATGTGAAGACTTTGGAGTAACTTGGAACCTTGCACAAGCATAAACAGAAAATGTGATGTCAGGCCTAGAAGCTGTTAAGTACATCAATGCTTGCACAATATGAACAATATAAGTATATGAGATGATAAAGCAAAACAAGAGATAAGAGTAAGAACAATCAAACCACAACGCGAGGATTTATAGTGGTTGGATAACGAAGCACCTCTTCTCCCTACTCCACTCCTCGAGCACCAAACTCGAGAGTTTTCTTCACTATGTCAACAAACCCCCTTAAGGCGGAGAAAACCGTACACAACGTTGCTTACACCAATTTACGACACAAAGCTAAATGTCGAGTTCTAATCTTAGCTAGAACCAATCTATCACAACACAACTTCACGACTTGTTTATGGCTTCACAACTTCACGACTTCTTCACAACTTCACGACTTCTTCACAACTTCACTTCACTACCCTACTTGTATCACAACTATCTAACACTACTTGGTGAGATCACCACGATCTAACTATACTTACAAAGATCCCCAATATCTATCTACTACACATAACTACAAGATATACGATTGATTTACAAATATGTGATATGAATGCAACAAAATTGCTATGCATGCTAAGGTGTAATACTTCTTCACTTGATGATGGAAGTATTCTTCTCTTGCACTTAAGGAATTGAGCTTGGATCACTTGGAAACAAAGCTTTATGATTAAATGATCAAAGGATTTTAGAGAGGATATGTGGGCTATTTTAAGCAGAAAGAATGAGTGCAAATGGTGAAAAAAAAGTAGGGAAAAGTCCAGTATTTATAGGACAAACTGGGGGAGCGTCTACCTAGGGGCGGTCCCCTTAAATAGGTGGGCGGTCCTCTTAAAATTAAAGGGGCCGCCCATGTATTTAAGGGGGCCGCCCAAGGGTAGGGCCTCCCTAGTTTGTCTTTTGTGTAGGGGGAATTTTCTGGAACTTTTCTAGCCGTTTTAGGTCAAAAAATTTGAATTTCAAAATGTTTATTTTGAATAAAACATTTCTTTTAATTGTAGAAAATGTTTTGTAAGTTTATAAAAATGTTTATAACAATTTATAAAAGTGTGCGGTTGAATAAAAATTTCCTTTGATCATAAAATGCATTAAGCATTTATTTATTCATACCTTTAAGTGATGTAATTATCGAAATGAAAATTTACTACTAATTACTTGTTTACATTTAGTTTTACATTGAACGTTTTTATATTTGGTGATCATCGAAACGTAAAGATGTGAAAGATATTAATAATGTTTTTAGGCATTATATTTCTATCAACAATCTCCCCCTTTTTGATGATTACAAAATTTAAACTCATTAAATGTAAAATTATTTTTAAACAAGTATTTAGTGAGTTTCATGTCATTTCTCCCCCTTTTTGTAGAATCAAAAAGGCATCATCGAGAGTTGCTAGTAAAATCAACGAAATAAGTGCTCCCCTTGATGTGTGCTCCCCCTCTTTGAGGGCATCAAGGGATCAAGCTATGGTTTCTTGGCTACAAAAACGAGTTAGAATAATACAAATATTTCTAACATGTAGCAAGAAGAAAAAATATGGCATAATAGTAATGGAACCAATAATAATCATCCATTAAAGTAGAATAGTGTGTGAACCACACTCATGCATACATGATGAAAATAAATAACATGCTAACATACATGAAAATTTTAAACTACAAAGAGTCCTATAACTAGTAAAGCTCTATAGGACTTGCTTGCAAAATGATGGATGGATAATTATTTAAGAAACCAAACATAAAGTATGTTTAGTTTGGTAAAGATGGTGGAGGTGGTAGAATGATGGTTGTTGGTGGTTGTGAGAGCATGTGTTCAATTTATGAAAACATATATTGAAGTTCATCTCTCAATCCAAATATGAGAGTACGGTTGTGAATGCAAGACAAGCATGAATCTCCATGTGCCTCAAGAAGGTTCCATGGAATGGAATGACCAACAATAGGTGGTGAATGTGATGGAGTATCAAATTGGACATCAAGTGAGGTAATTGGAGAAAGGGTGAGAGTGATGTCCATTAATTCATTTTCTTGAGTTAGAGGTGGTGGCACCCTAATGCTAACACACACCCTCACTCTCATTGGTGGGTTCAAGCTACTATTAGGTGAAAGTGATGTTGATGAGGTTGGTGATTTGGGTATGTAGTCAATTAAGGACGAGGAAGTATCTTTGGTTGATGGTGTTTTGGAGGGTGCATTAGGAGCATTAGGTGATGATAGTTGAAGTGTGGGTGATGGAGTTTTTGTATCATCATGGGTTAAATCCACAAACAATTTTTTTGGTAGAATGATGTGGATTTTTGGTCTCTTGGAGGCTTTGGAAATAGAGGCTCTAGTGGATGCCATGGATGTTGATAATGGTTGATGAGTGAGTGAAGAAATGGTGTATTGGAGATGATCATTTGAAGGGGATTTATGGGAAGGAAATGGTTTGAAAATGGAATGAGTTTGAACTAGTTTAAGTTATTCCAAATTGTATTCGAGCATTCTGGGAAAATATAGCTGAGACTAGGTAAAAGATGGTCAAAAAGAAGGAAAAATACTGTTTTACCCGTGAAATACTGGGGCGGTCCCCTTAAAATTAAAGGGCCCGCCCTTTAGATTTAAAGGGGGGCGCCCATTGTTGGTTAATTTTTCATAGAAAAATGATTTTTCTCAGAATTTTTGTGAGAGTATTTCTGTGTTGGTGGTTTATTTGCAGCAAGCCCTATTGTGTTTTATAAGCACATTTAATCATATAACATGCAATAAACACATTAAATCATGAAACCAAAGTGGCATAACTAGTTGATTTGATAAAACCACCAAAGGTTTAAGTCATCATAGCAAACAAGTACCTAAAGATAACCAACACATAAGTCTTTCCAAATACATCGAATAATCATCAGACAATTTGTTAAGAACATACACATAATCAAGTTAAAAATTTTCTTAGACTACATTTAGCCATCTAGCTCACTTCACTCCTATGTCTTCATTTCTTCTTCTTGCTAAACACTCCTTATAGTGCCTTTCTAAATGACTTGAACCCTCCGTGCATCTCCTTATACATTTGTTGCATTTGGTTGACCAAGGTGGTTTGTCATTCAAAGAGAGTTTATCGGGTTGTATTTAGGAGCGGAAGGCATATGATAGTTTTGGTAGTTGAGTGGATCAAGAGAGTTAAGATAGGTGGTAGGAGATGGAGTACTTGCTCGAGAAGTTTTGACATCATCATCATCCTCGTGTTGATGAGATGACGCACCTTGGTGATGAGAGGATGAAGAAGAGACGGAGTGACGTGCCTTGCCACGATAACTTCGAGGTCGTCGAGATTGTTTTTAGACAAACGGAGCATGACCTCGCTCAAAATGTCATGTACCATTGTCAAAGAGAGGATAATTTCCAGACGTGTCCGATAGAGACGAGTTAGGAAACTTTGCTGTATGGAAGATTGCGATTGGAGTAGCTCACGCACATTCATTCTTTTGACGAAGAAAGAATAAGCAGAGTGTATTGTTCCTGTTCGGGCAACAACACAATGAAACAGGGTAAGCAAGACAAGGGGGGACGGTTCCTGATGTCCTCCTAGTCCGAACACATTCTCCCGAATGAGTTCTTCCCATTGCCTCATGTCGGGGCTTAGTTCTTTGGTGAGTATTTGATTTGGAGTAAGAGATACCGTTTGGATTTTGATGGTTCGATCAACCATGACACATTCCAATTCAAGAAGTCGACGAATGTCGTCGGGAGTAGGAAGTTTGATGCAATATGGTCCCTTAGTTTCTTGAGAATACTTAAGAGATGCAAAGGTCTATTCGTTTGATAAAAACGGCTTGCATTGTATGAATTTGTGGGGATTTTGATCGAATTGAGCGAGGTGAATTCGTGTTGAATCATAAAGGAGATAACAAGATAGCCATATTCATCGGTTTGTACCGTGACTTGACTATAGAAATCAAGAATAAATCTTGGAACAATCGGTTCGTTGATTTGAAAGAGACAATTAAAACGAATGTTAGTAAAAAGACGCTCGATGTTGTTGGATTTGTAGTTAGGCTTGATCAACAACACGACCTTCGTGAATGTTGCGATTTTCAATGGATTTGTAGAATTTGGCAATGGTAGGAGAGATGCCGGGGATTTTGGATACTTTTGGGATGTAGGATTTAGTAAGGGATATATCGGTGGTAGTGGCTCTTGGCATTTTGTCACCTAAACAATTTATCAACAACATAAAATGTTATACAACAATATAATAAGGAAAATGGAATTAAGTTTTTGAAAAATGACAAATGTGGGACAAGGATTACTTCGACACTAAAAATAACTCCTAAGAAGTGATCCATATGTTCCTTAATTTATTTTTGACTTAATCTCGGATGTCGAAAAATATATATTAGTTATATATTTCAACATCAAGACCATGAACCAAACACTCCCTTATTAATATGAAATTTGTTTAAGCTTGTCAAAAACCATATGTCAAGTATATATCATGTTGACAAGTATAAGTTTATTATTTTTAACTTGATAAAAGTTAAGTGGTGTTTGTTTTTATTCAAAAATCGTGTTTTAAAAGGTTGAACCAAACGCCCCTTTATTTCATACTAATCGCAAAATATATCAACATATATATGAATTATATATCTTGATGACTTATACAAGCTAGTTAAGTGTTTACACAAGTGACAAAACTATGGTGATGGTCATTTCGACTCTAAAAGTTGATCCTAAGAAACTAACCAAACACCCCTTTATTTTGATAACACATTTTTCTATTGATTCGAAAAGTATACATTTAGGAATGTACGTTTTGATGGACAAAGTAATGTTGTTTTACCATGTTTTTGGCATGAATCAACAATGTATAAACTTTGTTTTAAGATTAGAAAAATATGTATGTATATTTATGAAAATTTCAAACCAAAAAAAAATTTGTGACTCAATTAGTGTTTTGATTCAATCCTATCAAGAATGTAGTGTTCCTATGACTACGAGTATCATTATAGTTATGGAAATCCTAAGCTAAAATAAAAAGTATGAAAATGATGAAGAACACCCAATTTTGATTGAAAGCAAAATTGGATGAAATCAAATGAAAAGAAAGATGAAAAACTTACAATAGATGTTGTTGATCGATTAGTTAGTGATTACCCCTTGCGAATTTTGGTTAATTGGATGATTTGAAGTTTGATTTTTGAAGGTTTTGGTGAAAATGGTTCGTTCACAGCAGGTGGAAGAAAAAATATTATGTTTGGCTATGTATTTTCGACTGAAAAGGGGTTGTTTGTTTTTCCAGTGGCCGGTCCCCTTAAATAATTAAGGGGCCGCCTAATTTACACGGCCGGTCCCCTTAATTTTAAGGGGCCGCCCTCTGAGAAAAAATTTTCTTCGAGGAGGAATTAATTTCCCTGATTAAGGGATGAGTTTTCTTGCAAGGAGGAGGAATTAATTTCCTTGAAAGGAAAATTAATTGATTTGAGACGAGACGAGAATGGATAGTGAAAAAAAATGAAATAGCAAGACGTAGTTGAGAAAATCCACAAGTTGATTTCGATGGACGCAGATAATTGTTGACATGGATCCGAGACGATCGTTAGGGTCGAAGGGAGTTTGTTTCATCCATAGTGTGTCAATGATCTTCGCGCGACTAATCCTACTTCTATGTTAATTATTAACCACTAGCTTGCTCTTCTTCATCTACGTGATTTTGCTACGTGGTCATAGAAGATTTCCATTTTGTATGACTAAAATATACGCGAAAGAATAGTTCATAATGAACTAATCTCTTCAAAGCTAGAAAACCAACAAATGGTATTTCTAGAGACTACACTATTTTCTAAGAACTAATTATACTACATCAACATAGTAACACATAGACATTTACTTATAATCTATACTTTACGAATATGAAAAGTGAAACGT
>BQNB010128266.1:0-19308 GCA_026074375.1 Tanacetum coccineum | reverse complement strand
AGATCCTGATGAGTCTTCCCTTCATATATAGCACTAAGAAATCCTTTTTCAGAGTAAGAAGTTTTCATCCTTCTTGTCTGAACAGATGACTGCACATCACCAATCACATGCTCAATTGGGTGATCTTTGTGAATTCTTGTGTGAGGAGTGGTAGGGACTTCATAAGATTGAGGAATGTTCCCCAATTCAATTTCTTGGTTCTCCACATGTGAGTCTTCAGATGTTGGACTTGGTCCCACCAAGTCTTCAGGAGTAGCAGTATTAACTTCAGGGACAGCAGTACTAACTTCTCTACTACCAGTACTAACTTCTGGCCTGGCAGTATTAACTTGTTGATCAGCAGTACCATTATTCTGAAGACTGCTATCATCATGAGTCTTTTCTGAATCATCAATCTCATCATGTAACCCATTTTGATCTTGTATTTGAGCATCAGCAACAGATCTGGGTGAAGCATCATCAAAGTATGAAGCATCCTTCCAAATTGGCATGACAATACAATCTTGATTAGCTTGATCTTGTTGAGAAGATGTACTAGACTCAGAAACTCCTTGTATACCTGCAAAATCATTAGAAAAAGTCCCTGCAACCACTGGTACATAATTCATTGATTGGGTTAGAGAATCAAGATCAAACAGCCACTTTGGACCATTTCCTTCTATCATAGGCTTATTCTCTAAGAACCCAATATGCAAGTTTTCCTGAACTTTTCTGGTTCTAATGTTGTATACCCTAAAAGCTTTGCTACTTAAGGAATATCCAACAAAGAAACCTTCATCACTTTTTCCATCAAACTTGCCCAACTTATCTAAGGTATTGAGAATAGTAACATGACATCCAAATGGTTTCATGAAGCCTATAGCTGGTTTAATACCTCTAAAGAGTTCATAAGGAGTCTTGTTATGAGGCTTGACTATTAAGACCCTATTCTGTACATAGCAAGCAGTAGAAACAGCTTCTGCCCAAAATGTTGTAGGTAACTTAGAGTCAGCTAACATTGTTCTAGCAGCCTCAATGAGTGTCCTATTCTTCCTTTCAGCTACACCATTTTGCTGAGGTGTCCTAGCTACACTATATTCTCTTTTAATACCTTTTTCCCTACAGAAATCATCCATCACTTTATTTTTAAACTCTGTCCCATTATCCTTCTGATTATTTTAAATTTCTTATCCACCAAGTTTTCTACCTCTTTGATTAAAAAAAAAATTAAGGATCTCACTTGTTTCTTAGTTGTTAAAAAGAAAACCCATGAAAATCTACTATAATCATCAGTGACTACTAAGCAATACTTTTTTTATGCATAAGAATCTACAAAATAGTTGGGCTAAGAGATTATATGCAACAGTAAACAATGGCTTAGTAATGGGACCTAAAGGCTTTGTCTTACAGGCAGCTTGTGTTGCTTGCCTTTAAGACAAGCAACACAAGTTTTGGTCATTCTAATTCTTTTTAAAGGCAAATCTTCTTACAAGATTGTTCTTTGACATGTTTTATATATTCTTAAATTGGGACATGGACCAAGCCTTCTTATGCCAAAACATTGATTCCTCGATGTAGCTTGCAACTAGCAAGTTTAAACCTTCTTTAGGAACTATATTTTTCATATCAAAACTATACATGTTATCCTGTCTAGGATTATTAGAATTGATCTGATTTTCATCAGGCAACTTAAAATTAGGAGTTAGGACAAGGACATCAGAGACAGTAAAAAGAAATAGTTTTTTATCACTCATTTGTGAGACCTAAAAAGGTTGAACTTCAACTTTTGACAACTGTATACATCATCAAAATCAAGTTATCAGTTTTAATAGTACCTTTGCCAGTAATTCTACCTCCATTTGCTCCTCCACCAAAAGTAACATAACCTCCATCAAAGTCTTTGAAATCTAAAAGATGGGCTATGTTTCCAGACATGTGCCTTGAGCATCCACTATTAACAAATCCTTTATCATTTAGATGTGAATTGCTCTGCACACAAAACTTATGAAGTTAGTTATCTTTGGGGACCAAGCCATACTGACTTGTCTGCCTCGTGCATCAATGTGTAATTATATTTGTTTAAAAAACCCAGTCAATATGCACCATTGGCGTTGATGGGTTTCCAAACCCAACATGCTGAGGGCTTAACCGCATTAAATCCCCTTGCCCTAACAGTATTAACATTTTGCCTACCAGTATTAACAGTTTGTATACCAGTATTAACATTTTGATTATAAGACCTTTTTGTTAATGCTGTTCTCTTGTAAAGGGGCCTTTGAACAGTTGATTGTGCTTGATTTTGAAAATGTGTCCTTGGTCTAGTACAATGAACTATTGATTTGGGGTGAGTAGTATAAGAAGGCCTAACAGTAGTAAATAGCCTTAGCAGTACTAAACAAGTCTGGCAGTGTCTAACAGGCCTTTAACAGTATTACACAGGCTTGCATATTAACAGTTTTTATGCCAGTCGTCCTTAAGACTGCTCTTGGAACCATTTTGTTTAGTGAGGCATTAGGACAACTATATTTGAAATGTGATCAAAACTTCACAGAATAAACATGCCTTGTTATTAAAAACAAAGTTACATCCTAATTGATTGGATTTTTGACCATTCCAATTCCTTTGGTTCCCCCTAGGTCCCTGTGACCTGTACATCTCTGCATACCTAACTGACCTTCTAATTGGTTTTTCAGGTTTAACTGACTCTTTCTTAGTAGCAGTAGGTATAGCAGTTTTCTTTTCTACCTTAGGGATAGGCTCAACTTCTTCCTCATCATCTGACACCCAATCTTCAATAATTGGAGCATCAGTATTCTCTCTAGCTTTTTAGTTCTTCTTCCCTAACATTGATTTGCCAGGATAGAAAAAACTTTTCTTCCTAATCTTTGTCTACCTAAGTGGAGACTTAAAAGAGCTAGTTTCAGTAACAGTCTGGTGTTGTTGTTTTAAAGAGTCATCAGTATTCTCCTTAGAATTATCTGACTCTTCTATCACAACCAGTGGTTGGGGCCTTTTTAAACTGAAATTCCTAGGACCATACTCATTTACCTCAGGTTGTTTGAATTCTTCAAGACCTGAATAAGATAAGTCTAAAGGTGTTGGTCTATTAAGAATCAAGGGATGAGGTGAGGGGACAGCATTATAACCAAAACCCTTTTTGCTCTTGTCAGTTACCTGACTTGCTAACAAATCATCTAAGTCTTTTGATGATTTTTCAAACTTTGCAATCTTAAATTCAAACCCCTCCTTTTCTTCCTTAACCTTTTCAAGTTCAGTCTTAAGTAATCCCCATTTGATATTCTTTGGGGACCTACACTTCTTTTAAAGCAAAGCAATTTCTTTAGAAAAAAGAACTTAAGATCTTTATTATTTAACTACTTGTGTTCTAAACTTTGATAAACCTCTTTTATATGTAGCTGCTTTAAAACCAGTATCATCTAATTTAACAAGCAAATCATCATACTGTTTCTTTAGAGCTTCATAATTATTTAGACAAGATTTAGAACAAGATTTATCAATTGATACCTCAGAATCTGTGAATGCCATGAGAGCCATGTTTGCTTGAATTTCATCTTCTGCCATGTCACTCCAATCAAATCCAGCACCATCTATAGCACACATTGCCTTTTCAGAAGCATCTTCAATCCTTACTTGCTTTGATAGCTTCCGTGAATTCAATTTTGTTGTCGTTACTTCTTGGTGCTCTACATTCTCTAGCAAAATGTCCCATTTTATGACAGTTGAAACATTTTACATTTGATTTATCATATCCAGCAGTACTACTTCCATCGATGGTGATCTTCCTTCCAGTTCTTTAATAGAACTTTCTTGCTCTCATGCTTAGTAGTGTCATATTCCACTTTAGATCCATCTCTTCCAAATCATCATCATGAAGTTGCTCTAGATCTTCATGAACAAGTTGAGACCCTTGTAGTTGAGTGGACAGAAAGGCATAAACTGTGGCATCACTAAAATTAGCAGTACTAGTTTTAGTACTGGCAGTATTAACTTGGTGGTGCATAGTACTAACTCCAGTTTAACAGTATAAATAGTATTCATAACTGCTTGAACTGGAAGTGGTTAGCAACTGCCAAGTTTCTTCATCATCATTGTTGATCAGTTGATAGATTTCGTAACTTTTGTTCAACAATTTTAAATTGTTGTACAAATATCCAATTCATAGTATCAAAGGTCGGTTTTTCATCCAGGGGAATACCACATGAGTATTCATCTCAGAGGTAAGCTCCTCAAAAATTTAACATTTAGATTCTTTGGGAGAGTAATTACACCTAGAATTGTCAATCTACTAACACGCTTTTGAAGCCTGTTAAATATAGTATCAAGTGGATTTGAGCTTAAGCGCTTAAGTTTTTCATACTGTTGTTCAGTATGCCTTTTGGTCCTCTTGTGCTTCATTCCCTCCAAATCTAGCTTTAATGCAGAGAAAACATAGATTGAGCATCAACATACTGGTTGAAGGTAAGTTGATGTTCATTAGGCAGTGCCATGAGCAAAGATCCGAGCCTTTTACATCATTTCTTTTTGCAAATCGTTTCTTCAGCAGTAGAGGCCTAGTTCTTTCAATGCTGTTGATGGACCAGATTTGGTGCTTGTAACAGGAATAGGGTACCTCGGGATTTCATTTTCTTATAACCTCCCCATAATGCATAATCTTGGATCTGAATAGTACTGCTTGATCCTGATTTCCCACCATCTCATCTCTTTGGTCTGAACATGGGGATGCTTTTGCCAACGCAAAGTTCTGAGAATTTTCCAAATCCATTTTCCCTAGAATTAAAGTTCTCAAGCACAGGCTTTGATACCACTTGTTGATCCCACGCCCTTGATTGAATTTTACGTTAGTAATGAGTTTGTTACCTTGGAAGAATCCAACATAACAAAGATTGATTGACTTGTTGTATCCACAGTGTATGCGGAATTTTACACTTTGATACTCTAGAGGTGTTTATAATGAAACAGTGTTAACCAAACAAAACAATGACAAGAACAAATGATTCATATTATTAGAATTATACGAGTACTCTTGAAGTACTGGGGTTACAAACCTTGAAGCTATTACAATTTTTTTTTCTCGAAGTATTTCTATCACTTGAAATAGTATAATCTCTTTATTCTAAGCATAGGATCTCCATTTATAGAACACATGAAGTCCTTTAAAGATAAACAACTATTTTTAGGATTCAGTTACAATTTCAAAAAATAAAAACATCCGACAAATAATCTCCATGCATCCTTATCTTCAGTTCAGCAGCTTTGACCATCAGCAGTACTAACTCTTTTCTACTAGCAGTATTAATTAACACTGGCAGTACTAACTCCATTAGTACTGTTGGCAGCATTAAGTCTTGTGAAGATTTATTCCTAACACACTTTATGTAACTAATAAAAATAAAATGTACAAAGTTAATAATTATCCTTAAAATAATTACTTAGCACTTGCTTAATGTAAACATTTAATCGTTTGATGCCTATTTACATTGAACGATAATTTTTAGCTTACGCGATTTAACTTAACGTTTACGGTTTAAAAGCAAACGTGTACTATACTAAAAATAACTTGTGAATTTATTGACGTCGTAAATGACCCTAAAACACGGGGTGTTATAAATAATCACTTAAATGAGCTAATACAAATTATGCAAATTTTTAAGCTACTTGAAGACATATTTAAGAAACCTTTGCACAAATGATTTCTAAACTATGACAAGGCATACATAAGCATTAAATAACATTAATAAGCATAAACCAGCAAATAAAAACAGACAATAAGCACCAATAAGCAGTAGAACAGTAAATAAGCTAGAAATGGAAAAATGGAAACTTACAAAGGCCCTTGCTTAAATAGGGCAATCAAGCTTATAAATAAGCTAATCTACAAGCTCTAGCTTGTCAAAAGACAAACTAGTATTGTCCATAAGCCCATCCAAATCCGGCTTATCATCCAAATAAGTTGTGGTATTTAAGAGTGGATATTTTTTTGTTTTTGTAAAATTTTCTTAAATACTTTATATATAAATGAAAACAGCTTAACAATATGCTTAAATAAGGTCTTATATGAGCTTAAGAAAGATTCTTGATAACTTTTAAACACAAATGAGTAAAACGGGTTTTAAGCTAAAACTTTAAATTTCATTAATTCATAAAGAAAACATTACAATATTAAAAAGTTACACTAAAAATAAGCTGAAAATTACAACTAGGTGAAAAAACTTAAGAAAAACTAACTCCCCCAAGGGCTTACAATTGAGCTCTATTTATACTAATCAAAAGAAGATTCTAGGAGTTGTGCTTTCTTTGTGAGAGCTCTTGCAGGCGTGTTTGTCGTGTGAGAGGGATCCAAGAGTCATCATAGCCATCCAAAATGAGTAGTGTCAAGCCAATTGATCTTGTCCATCCATTCTTTGTCTTCTTTCATAGACGAATTAGAGTGTAGAGGATTGCCAAAGTGGCAATTAGTGGGATAAGGTGTGGGGTGTGTAGACAAAGTAGAGAAGAAATGGGAACAGTGTTGGGGTGAATTTGGCGGGTAGTGGAGATAGGGTAACTGAAGAAGATGTACAGTGTTCCCGCTCCTATTTTGAAGTTTGAGAAATGGCAAGAATAGTCCCTGAAAGTGTATAAGTGTATAACATCTATCGTCCTTGAGTTTTGCAAATTTGTCCCTTTTGGTTTGGGTTGGGTTTGCACCGTTAGTCCTTTTAAGGACTAACGGGGTTAAGGTTTAAAAGGTTAAGGGATGACGGAAGGGGAGTGTTATAAAGGTGTATGGGATTGGGCTTATGTTGGGCCGGGTATAAAAATAAAAAATGGTGTTGGGCTTTTATTATGGCTTAAGGCTTTATAAGATATAAGTGGGTTGTCCCGGGCCCACTAGGTGGGTACGGGTGGGCCCACTTTTGGCAATTTAGGTTTTCGGGTTCGGTTTTTGATGTTCTTTCCAATGCCTCATCCCGGGGTTGACTTTGACTTTTTGACTCTTTGTTGACTTTGACTTTGTCTTTTTGACTTATCACGGTCTTTCCGTTCGCGTGCTCGGTTTTGCTTTGATTTTTGTCCTTTTCTTGGATATCCAATACCTGCATAATACAAATGCAAAACATATAAATACAATGTATTTTTGGTATGTTTTTAGTTATTTAAGTCCGGTTTTAGTGGTCAAAGGTATGTGTAATTAAACACATACCAAGCCACATAGAATTTTTCTAGGCCATGGGTGACTTGGGAAGTTCTCTTAGGTCGTGCATATTACACGATGATACGACTGTCTTCTAACAGTCATCAAACGGTTATGGAACAGTACCTAACACGTGACAGTAGGAGACACACTACGTGACAGGCGCAACAATGTACGAACCGTACTAAGCCAAAAAGGAATCTCACGTGTCATCCTTTTATTCTTGTTAAATGATCAACACATGACATGTTTATGTCCGTTGATCATTTACATGAGACATGGATTTATCCCCCAAACCCTAAATACTCTAAAGTAGAGAGTATTACACATACGCAAGATGATCATACCATTTCATATTTTCACACACTTATTAACACACAATTGGTTTGTTTCGGTGTTACCCCAGCCTTGACTTTCAATCATATTATCCCCAACTAACTCATAATAATGTTTTACACCATTTACGTAAATATGGCGCCTTTCGTGAGGACATGATACGAAATAGAAATAAAAACCGACAACATGATCATTTTTTTTTGCTTCAGCTACATTCTGCAAGGTGTCATGCTTATTTTTCGAGTACATTAAATTAACAATGATAGATTATGGAATGTAATGTTTACATTAAGAGTTTACAACATAATTTGATTAGTGATTCGAGTTTAAAGTGGGTAAAAATAAGATGTTATCGTTAATAAGAGAGGTGGAAGGTGTTATATAGTGTTTGCAGGTCTAGTTAGATTGATTGTCCGTTTAAATGTTTAGTCCCGGGTTAGGCAGAGTTGTAGCTGAAAAGTGCAGATTCTTTAGGGGCCAGACAAAGGGTTTCCAGGTGAAAGGTAATAAGAAAAATGGGTCGCGGGTTCAGTTTAGGGTTCGAACTAGGGTTTTAAGCTTATATTTCATGTGTAATGGATAGAAATGGATAGAAAATGGAATGTAAGGTTTACCTTAAGTGTTTACAACATTATTTGATTAGTGGTTTAAGTTTTAAATGGGTAAAAATAAAGAAATGGGTCGCGGATTAGAAACTAGCTCGGGTTAGGGTTTCTAGTTTTGATTTCTTGTAAATTCATGAAATGAGAAGGTAAATGGAATGTAAATGTAGTACATTGATTGCTTGTAACTTGTACTTAATGGGTTGTACAAGATTCCTTAGGAAAACGAAGGTAAAACGGCTATTTTGAATATCATGCTTTAATGACTTGTACATTATGCTTTAAAGGACTTGTACCTTATTTTGGAGGGAATTCATATTCAAATGAGATGTTATATTACTTGTACATGTGCTTTGATTACTTGTACATTCACTTTGAATGTGTACATTACACAAAGTTAGGGTTTAGGCATAAACGTTAACGGTTTATGTTCATTTGATTATATTGTCGTGAAAACTTTATTAAATAGATAACGTACATGTTATAGAGGATAATAGATCATTGACTTGACATATTAGGACGTTTACTTAATGTAAACATAAATAGAAATGGCATAGGTAGTTGCGTGAGCTCATTTACTTTAGAAGTGTAAACTATGATACGTAATGGAATGGAATGAAATGAAAATTTTATTCCCGTGAAAAATTAGTACTTAACATAGTAAGTAGATATTACATTGATGAAATACTAGAAAATTATGGGTTGTTATAGTCCCCCAACCTTACAGAAATCTCATCCCGAGATTTAGTTAAGAGATGGAGTGTTGTTGGAAAATAGATGTGGATATTTAGCACGAATTTGATCTTTATGTTCCCATGTAAATTCAGAGTTCCATCTTACTTTGACTATAGGGATGCAACTTCGTCTTAGTTGCTTAACTTCTCGATCCATAATATCTACTGGTTTTTCCACAAAGTTGAGTTTGTCATCGAGCCAAATCTCTTTCATTGGAATGACGAGGGAGTTGTCACATAAGCATTTCTTAGAAATGTAGAAAGTACTGTTGTCTGTTTTTGAGCACTGAATTTTGTAATGCCCTTTCTCCCCACAGGAGTGACAAGTTATAGACACTGATTGCAGGTTGCTTCTCATAGCTGGTCCTTTGCTTCTCTAGTTCCTGGTCTGATGACCCACCTTGTTGCAAGTCTGGCACCTAACAGTGCAAACTCCTGTGTGATGTAGGGTGCATCTTGTACACAAAGGAAGGTTTCCATGGTACTTTTTAGTATACCTTTTGTCTTCAGTTGGGGTGGCAGCATAAGTTCTGATAGTTTCTTGCCTTCTATTCTGCTGTTGGTGGTAATCGTTGTTACAGTTGTGATTGTTGTGGTTATCTTGGTAGTTGTTGTTGTTGCGAGTTGTTGTTTTCGTTGTTGGTAGTAGTGTTTCTTCTATCATCAAACTTTCGTTTGTGATCGTTGGTTCCTTTTCTTGCTACTAGAGTTCTGCTTGTCCCAGTGTTCCTATTAGTATTGTTAGTATTTGCCATGGTAGCAGCTTGTGCTTCCAGAGCAGCAGCAACACTATCAGCAACTAGTTGCCGGATGGCATCCTGAGTCATGGCTGGTGCTGCAGATGTTGATGTTCTCTTGGGAGGCATCTATCAACATATACAAGACAACACAGAATGAGAATCCATAAAATGATATAGTCGTATCAAAGGTTAAGGTATGAAAATTATGATAAAAAGACTTGTGATCATTCTTTGATATTGCAGAATACAACTTTAGTATTCAGATTCGAGAGTATAAGATACGGAATAATGGAATCGAGTGATTCAATAGGAACTTAGTGTTTTTAGATACAAAGGTTTAGAAATCGGATGGTAGAGAAATTATAGTTATCGATCATGACATTAAGATTGACAGTATCGAATACACCTATACGGTATTATTTGAAACAACAAGGTATAACGGAATCACCACTGTATTGGATCATAAACAACGTGTCTATGTAATTTACAAAATTTGACAAGCATCATTATTTATACCCTACATCGGATTCTAGAAAACTGAAAACGACATAGCTCTAATATGGTATTCTCCCTTGAGTTCTTGGATCTTGTTCAGAAGATTCTTGATGACGAACCTGGACATAATCATAGAGTATAGTTGACCTAACCAGTGATGAAGATCCTACTGATGAAGATGGAGACATTGGAATAGATGATTCAACAGGAGTCTCAGTGCCTTCAGGTGATGAAATCTCCTCGGGAGGAAAGAAATCTCAGGAATCAAACATCGGTGGAGGTATAATAGCTGGTAGAGCAATAATAGCTTGAGGTGATAGAATGACATCATATGCTTGCATGACCTTCATATACGGATCATCGTGAAAAGGTGAGATAGATAGTGAGGATAAAAGATCTTTAGTAAATTATCTAAAGAGTCAGGAGAGATGTTTCCCGGTGTGACTGAGGAATAGCCTGGTGGAGTCGAGATATAGTTAGGAGCATTTGTAGAAGAAAAAAACATCCTCCACATTGTAATCAGAAGGGATAGAAGGGTGGATGTAAGAAGACATGACTGTAACAACCCAATAATGAATAACATAAGTTATTTATATAATAGTATAGTAGTTATGTATTTTTACATAGTATTCGAGAAAAGTAGTGGCATCTTCACTATTCAGGAAATGTAGTGGCATAGAGGACATTGATGGCAAAAGAAAAGTAGTTATAGTTAAGGTTTTACCCTTGTTCTCTATAACCGTGAGCTCTGATACCACTCTATAACACTCCTATTTTGATAAATATAGTAGCGGAAGCTAATCTGGGGTATTACTTCATGAATCACAAACACGATCATAGAAAACGACTCAAAAGAGACATTTTTAAAAGATACGTTATCATTCATTTAAAATCAAAGTTTTACAAAGGCAGCTCCTAAAATCTAGAAACATAAAATGTGAATGATAACAAGTTTTAGCCATCTTCAAGTCCATGCCACTCCATGCCATAAGTTGCTCAATTACCTGGGATAAACATGCATAAAAAGGGTCAACACAAAGGTTGAGTGAAATTCATAGGTTTGAAATGTAATAGTTGAATACAAGTTATCATAATGGAAATATTTGCATTGCAGGGACAATTATCATAGAAAACATTATTATCATGGAGAACATAGTTTATATATATATATATTTTATATATATATATATATATATAGTATATATATATATAGAAAATTGGCCATGGTGTTGGTATTTGCCTTAACCTATATATTCAAATATCAGTGCATTTGGTTATATTCCGGCTAATACAAACGGGATTCGTCAATCCCGATAGATCTATCCACAATATTTGCGTTCACTCCGAAGAGTAATTAATGGTCCATGATAGTGGGGTCTTTTGGCATAAAGGGACTTAGATCACAAGCAATAATATATCAGGAGCATACAGTTGGAAAAAACACTGTATTCATGATTTATAGCTGGGTATCAGGGTTTATAAAGCATTCAAAAGATTGAAATGTGAGGCTATGAACTCATTAAGTCTTTGAAAAGTAATCACATTATTATACGATAAACGAGTATGTAAAAAAGTTTGTAAAGACGTTCGTATGGTGGTACGATGTTATCTACTCGGGCAGGAAAGTTTAGAATATCGATTGAAAGAAAGCAGCTTCGTCACGTAACCTGGGTAATATGTCAAGTCTTTGTTTGATTGAATATGTTTTATGTCATAATGAAATATCATTTTGATTGAATTTATTATGGAAATATCGTCTCACTGTTCAGGCAATCATAAACCAAAGGCCACGCAGTATTGTTTGACGAGTCAGGGCACTTTAAATCGTAAACCCAGCAAACTCGTCAGAACAAATACCCAAAATGGAACCCCTCACATGAATTTCCCTAGTATCGTGATACGATATAATTTTAATGTTTCTTCAAAAGTTAGTTGATGATAAATTACGTTTAATATAAAACGTATTTAATTTAAAATGCGTCGATCGTTAATTAATAACGATTAGTGTGTCAGGTTTCAATAAAAACAAGTTTAATAACTTTTATTTATATTTTTATAATTTATATAAAAATATATTATCTTATATTTTTAAGAATATTAAATTTACAATATAAACCCTTGATTTATAAATATTTATAAAACTAGTCCTTTTAGTATTTATCAAATAATCCCTTAACTTTATAACTTGGCAAAACTTACCCTTGAAGTTATAACTTTATTAAAATGACATTTTCAGCCCTTGTACTTGATAATTTCAAAAAGTTATAATATATACCCCTATGCATGGAAATTATCACAAAATTAGTCCTAATTTGCGTGCAAGCTATTTTTAACATTCCAAAAGATATTTGCAGGCTATAGCTTATTAAAATAAGCTAAAATAAGATGTTTTAATGTAATGAAAGTTTAAAATCATGAATCGTTAAGCCAGAAATCAAAACGGGTCATTTTTGGGTTTAATAACGAAAACGCATAGGTTTTTAATTCAAATCTTTTCAAGACTTAATAAAGTGATTATAATATCATTAGATAAGCTTATTAGAATAGCTTATAACTTCAGTTTACTAGATTAGCTTATAGATTAAGGAAAAACACAAATTTAGGGTTTCGTGGGTTCGTTTTGGATCAAAAGTGAATAACGAATTGATTTTGAGTTCTATAACTTTAACAAGAGTATGAATATGATCATATGAACATTATGAAAGTATTGAAATAGAAATGGAACCTTTAGAACCTAGGTTTGAGCTTATTGAATGGAAAATGGGTCAAAATGGGACTTTTGCTTTCGTACGCCTAGGATTAAGACCTCGGGCCTTCGTTTCTTAGCTTCTTAGCTTATATCCTGGTCTTGTGGCTTCTTAGGACTCCTCTTGATCAGACCTTGGACTCCATTGATGAAAGATAGAAAAGATTGAAGGTGTGAGTTGAAGTGAATGAGTTTCGCCCCTATTTATAGTGTTGAAGACCCTTGGTGGCCAAGGAAACTTGGTGGCCAAGTTAGGATAGGTTGGGGTTGATTAGGACTAGGTACTAAGTTTGAGGGGCTATGGATGAGTTAGTAAAGGTAGAAAATTAGATAAGCAAGGTGTATGGTGTTGGAGTTATCGCGGTTGAAATAGGACACAAGGAGGTGATGTGTCTTTCTTGGTGGCCAAGTAGTTGCTTATAGGTGCTTGTAAGCTGCTTCTAGCTGAAGTAGGAGGGTCACAGAGATGCTTGTTTGCATGGTTAAGTTAAAAATGGGTCAAAACAAAGGAAAAGATGTCGCAGGTTCGGTTTGGTTGCGGATTAGGGTTTCTTGCTTATTTTTCGAGTACATTGGATTAATAATGATAGATTATGAAATTTATTGTTTACATTAAGAGTTTACAACATAATTTGATTAGTGATTCGAGTTTAAAGTGGGTAAAAATAAGAAAATGGGTCGCGGATTAGAAACTAGCTCGGGTTAGGGTTTCTAGTTTTGATTTCTTGTAAATTCATGAAATGAGAAGGTAAATGGAATGTAAATGTAGTACATTGATTACTTGTAACTTGTACTTAATGGGTTGTACAAGATTCTTTAGGAAAACAGAGGTAAAATGGCTATTTTGAATATCGTGCTTTAATGACTTGTACATTATGCTTTAAAGGACTTGTACCTTATTTTGGAGGGAATTCATATTCAAATGAGATGTTATATTACTTGTACATGTGCTTTGATTACTTATACATTCACTTTGAATGTGTACATTACACAAAGTTAGGGTTTAGGCATAAACGTTAACAGTTTATGTTCATTTGATTATATTGTCATGAAAACTTTATTAAATAGATAACGTACATGTTATAGAGGATAATAGATCATTGACTTGACATATTAGGACATTTACTTAATGTAAACATAAATAGAAATGGCATAGGTAGTTGCGTGAGCTCGTTTACTTTAGAAGTGTAAACTATGATACGTAATGGAATGGAATGAAACAAAATTTTTATTCTCGTGAAAAAGTAGTACTTAACATAGTAAGTAGATATTAGATTGATGAAATACTAGAAAATTACGGGGGTATTATATTTTACTATAAATCTCTAGTGTTAGAATTGATACCTGGTTTTGGATATTCACCTGTAGTGATTCTGTATTTGTTCAAAGCATTCAAAGCAATCATCATAGTTCTTCCCCAAGAACCATAATTGTCTGATTCAGTTAGCTTCTTAGAGATCAGAATCAAGCCTGAATGATCTATTTAATGTTGGTAAAGTGGGTGATCAGGTGTGATTGTATTGTCATTTGTCATGTTTGATGGATTTGAGTTGTCTAAAGTACTTCTATTGATGTGTGGTAATGGAATTCAGTTAGTAATATTCTTGATTATTTGTTATGAGTTTTGGATAGTATGAATTGAGAAAAAAATAGGAGAGATAAATGAGGTATTGTAGATAGTGGTGGTTATGAAGGTTTTTCGGTGACTTTAGTGAAATTCTGGTGACTGTAACAGAATTCAGTTATTGTAATTGATTATTGTTTGTGATGAATATGACCGGAATGTTGGCCTGGATTTATGGAGTTGATCACGATTTGATGTGATCAAGCTCTGATACCATATTGTAACAAAAATTTGAATGGAACATTTTGGCGGGAAAAACTTAATTCAATTGTTCAACTGAAAATGAAGGGATACATCATCTATCTATACAGAAAAATGAAGAGCTAAACTGCTAACAACTAACTAACTAACTAACTAACATGATAAGTTACTTCTAGAAACTTCTAGAAACTATTACAAGTTATTAAACTGGCTTGGTGAAGCTTGAACTTGAGAGACTTAAATGGTTGTGTTGTTTTCTTGACTGTGTTGACTTGATGAAGTAGACTTGATTAATCCTCATCTCTTCCTTCTATAGGTATAAAATGAACTCTAACTCCATATGCACTCGATTCTTTATGATATGATTTTCACACATCATCGAGTACAAAGCACGGTTGGCCGGTAGCATCCATCGTTCATCCATGTTTTTATCCTAGCAATTAACTACACTTTGTACTACTCTTGGTATATATATGAGAATCCTTTAATTTAGAGAACAAAGTGCATATGGAGCTGCATTTTGTCATGCATCGAATTAATGTAATTATGTTGTGCAATATTATGCCCCGTATCCAGGTTATGTGGAATTCTAATATATGTACGTATACCTGTTAACACATGTAAAGATAGCTGGTACCATAGTATCTGGTAATTTCAACAATGCTCACTATGATGTTAGTTGTTGTATAACTTTCAACGTACGCATTGTTTATTTAGAAAAAAATACATAAATTTGTAGGTCGATCTAATCGTTTTTTATGCTCATTCAGTGGCCTGTTAATTGTATTGCTTAATGGCATCCAAATTGTCTCCTTCTTCACTCAATGAGCTTGAAGTCGAGCTAAAGGAAGAGGGGATGAAGCTGTTACATATGTCGTCTACAAACGTAGATATTGTCAACATTCTTGTGGTCATGGTTTTATTTCTTGTTCTCCATATAGTTTCATTTCTTAGAATCTGTTTGAGGATGCTTGAAAATGGATTTGTAATGTAAATCACAGTACCCTAAAGTATGATAAAGAATTATGCAAACAAGCTTGTTTCTTGTGGTTAGGGGTTTCTTTCTCGTTCTCCTGCAGACAATACGTACAATTTAGTTTACCATACGTAATACATTTGTTTTGTAACCTATTTATAGTTATCTTGCTCTAAGTTGGTGGCGTGTTCTTGTAATAGAAAATGAATCAACTTCTAGAGAGGGTGGATCAATCACCATTTGATAACTCGATGATTAAAGCACTTGATCTAGTAATTGAAGCATTGGTTGCTAAAGAACTATTGGGACATCCTAATATGGATGTGAATATCTCAGTTGCATGTTGTATATGCAAGATCTTAAGAATCATGGCGCCCAATGCCCCTTACAGTTGTTGACAATTAGAGGTACGTAACATCTTAACAAGTGTCGTTTTAAATTGAGGATTTAAGGTATGTGAACTTAAAAGTTTTTTACTTTACATCATCAACTTTTAAATAGTGTTCCAATATCAAATTTATATCAACATGTCGATGGTGTTCTAGTAATTCTCGGTTATGAGTAGTTTATGACACGTTAGCATGCATATGATATTGGAACACTAAACACCAAACACTTTTAAGTTCAGGTACCTACTCAGAAAGTACATTGACATGTTAGTCTAAATAAACTCATAATTTGATACACAAACACCCGAGTGATTTGCCTTTTCCTTGTTAATGCACAGGAGTTTTTTTAAATTGCAGTGAAGACGTTTGAGAAATTATATTTTCTATATTTTGGATGCTATACTAAGATGTCTCAATTTCTAGAATCATTTTTCAAAGTCAAATTGTAGAACTTGACGATGGACCTGCAGTTGGAAAGTCTTGCAGTTTGCCTTTTTAAGCAAATTTTAACTGATGCTGAGTAAGAACTCTAAAAGACTTTATGCTTTGAACTTGCAAGTCATCTACTCTTTATATGTTTATCATTAGAGTAATTTCATCTTGTTGTGACTAAAGAGCAGATTCACCAATTTCTTTTTGGTACTTCTTCTATCCTTCTATATACAAAGGGAAAAAAGAGATTCTAACTCTAATGATTATTCCTAAGCTTATTTCAGACAATGAAGCAAACTTGTCATCTGATAGTGTTAATATGCCGTAAAGTCCAATCATATTAACTATATCCGTTAAGAAGACAATAATATATATAACTACTAAATATTACTCATTTATACTCGAAATGAAATAGCATTACTTGCCTTTTAAATTTACAGCAATAAAGAGAAAATAGGTATACACAAGGGTGAAGAGCAAGCAAGATTCTCTAGTTTTCGGGGAGTGCATCCCCAGAAATGATGGCTTTCACAAACTTTCTCCGCTTCTTTTTACTGCTCCATACCCCTTCTAAGACGAATGTATAAATGAGTAATATTTGGTAGTTCCATATATTATTGTTTTCTTAACGTATATAGTTAATGTGATTGGACTTTATGGCATATTAACATTATCAGATGACAAGTTTGCTTCATTGTCTGAAATAAGCTTAGGAATAATCATCAGAGTTAGAATCCCTTTTTCCATTTGTATATAGAAGGATAGAAGAAGTACAAAAAAGAAATTAGTGAATCTGCTCTTTAATCAAACATTTCTTTATATGCAAGTGCTTTTCATATGAGTAATTTCATTAGAAAAATACAATTAAGCTTCTTCTTTCTTCTTTAATTTGGCTTTTAAGCTGGAATACCTCTAGTGTTGTTCTCATGATGGAGGACATTATGATCGATATGATGGATAAAAGAGATACATCTGAGCTTTTAAATCTTGCACTCGAAAGTGCTATGAAGGAGTGCGAGGTAATAATTATGTTTCACTAATTACGTATATTGCCTAAAGTTATCAAAATACTTAAATATTGTTTCCCTTTTAGAATACTTCGCGTGCATGTTGGAAATTAGGGCAAAGAGTTCTCAGGAATAATTTTGGTGCCAATCCCAACCATATCACCCAGATGAAGTAATGGTAATGTATAGGAGCATTTCCGCTTGATGATTTTAATATTTAAATGATATCAATAAACAACATTATTGTCTGCTATTCAATAATTACATTTCTTTTTCAAAAGTCTAAAGAAACTATACTAACAAATTCTACAAGCACGTTTAGGACATATGCAACTCGCAAGAGGAAATACTTTGAGATGTTAGTGTTGAGTTGTGAAGACTGATAGTCCCCGATGTGTGTGGCGCAAGTGGCGCAACCCTAAGTTAATCTAGATTCAATGATAGCTCAAGTAGAGCATATCACGTCGTTCAGATAGAGTGGGACAGGTGGTCAATGACTCTAGAACAGGTTGCATGTGCATGTTGTTCAGTTAGAATGAGGCAGGTAGCCCACGGCTCTAGAACAGGTTGCATCCTATATCATTAGAAGGGAGGCCCATTGTAGTAGTGGGTTTGAGGGGAGGATTGTTTGGTGCAAACCTAATCCCACATCGGTAGAATAAGTAAACTCAAGATGGGTTTCACACTTATAAATACCCCTCTCATTTTAATTGTAAACTTGGATCTGGGTGGGTGTATTTGTACCCCGTGCAGTTTGGCACGGTTCGTACAGTTTGGCACGGGTTGTGCAGTTTGGCACCGATCGTGCAGTTGGCACAATCGTACAGTTGGCACAATCATGCAGTTTGGCACGAGCCAGAGCAGTTTAGCTTAGAGCTTAATAATATCTCTCTGGTTTGATCCTGTAGACTGCCACGACTATCATAGTCGTAGATACCACGTTATATCTTGTGTCAATTATATTTCGCATTTATCTTCCCTAAGCCTTGTTTGTATTCTTTGTTTGTTCGAGCGATGTGTGCAGGAGCTATATACCATACAGAGGTCTGTATAGAAGGGTGTGCAGGTGCCATATACCCTATCAAAGTTGTATCAAGAGCCAGAAGACGGTAAGCTAAAGATCGACAATATAATGGTTATGATTTTGGTTTATGTAAGATGTAGATCGAAGACTCTTTATATCAGGAGAAGCTTTAAGAGCCTTTGGCAAAAGCTAAAAATACAGGTATGAAGGCTTTGTTATTATTATCTTCATAGCCCTAGAGTTGGCCAAGCAGTGTTACAGCAGTTAGTGGTTCGTGTAGAACTACTAAGCTAACGTTCAAAGGGATTCGAGATTTGATTATTTGTTAAAGATATTCGTCGGAAGACATCCAAAGAATATACCAATTATTTGTTAAGTGCAGAGGACAGATATAGGGACAAAGGGTATGACAGAGTGTAGGAAGCAGAACAGAAATATGTCGAAATCATGGAAGATATGAGAGATAAAGTACAGGCAGAATTTCACATGTTGGAATTGCAACCAAAAGGGCCACTTTCATAATCAGTGTTCAAAGCCTATAGCCTCTAGGGATAAGGAGGTTAACATGGCAGCTGGAGAATCTGATGACACATTAGTTTGTTGCGGATTGTATTATGGATTCTGGTGCATTGTTCCATGTTACCTATTGCAAGGAAGAGTTAGAAAGGTTCAAGCTACGCTCCGGTAAGATTCGTTTAGCAGATGACAAGACTCTAGACTTTGCAGGCGTTAGGGATGTTGTCCTCAAAACTTCTTTTAGTACAAGTTGGACTTTGAAGGTTGTTAGTTACATTTCAGGCTTAAAGAGAAGGTTAATCTCAGTTAGGC
>BQNB010128265.1:0-19309 GCA_026074375.1 Tanacetum coccineum | reverse complement strand
AAACCACTAATGCCCGAACTATCATAAACCGTTAATTTCTTGACTGGAGGACCGGCTGAGTGAGCGTGAGTGTTGTAAATAGATCTATTGGGACTAATTATCCCTATCCGGGTAAGTAGCGCTTACTAGATTCGGGAGACACGAACAAACGGATATATACCATGTCGGATTTCACTAGGTTATCTTGGTCAGATACCTTTAGGGCAATTGATATCTTGTTTGGCATATAATATGTTGCATCGAATTAAGCCTCGGTGTCATGAGCTTAGCGCAACAGTAAATACTTTTTATGTGAAGTTGTATCTGTTATAACTGCCACGTGCGCACTGTGAACTTGTGGTCCACTCTTATTACTAAATTCAAACCTATAAATTCACCAACTTTATGTTGACGTTTAGCATGTTTTTCTTAGGTGCTTAGATGTGGATGTATTTTCTTGCTTTATGGTGTTGCCTTGCATTGGATCGATTTTTGAGAATTATTATTATATGTGTTAACATCGTTGTCAAACTTAAAACCTTTTAATCGCTTCTGCATTATATCTATGAACTTATGTAAAACTTTAACTATTTTATTTGATGCAACGATGTTGGATTTTTAAAACGTACCCTTAGAGGTCGTTCTTTGTATCTTGTATGATGAATATTATGACGTCACACCCCAGACACGTGTTTTCGTCTAGGCCCTGTTTGGGGGTGTGACAGATTGGTATTTAGAGCCAAGGTTATGGTGAACCAGGTAGTATATTTAGGTCTGGTCTATAACCAATATGTGATCCTATGTGTTTACTTGCTTACATATATAATTACTATCGATAAGTATACAGGTATTAATTATAATACACTTCCATAATTATATTACGTATAATTTTTCCATGACTATGCCTTACATCTATATTTTTCCTGCATTACACGCATTGGCATGGTTTAATATAAAGGGGATTTATATAAACTCTTGCTTGTGCATGTTATGGTAGCTCTGGTTATTTCTATTTCTTCGGATGTATCAGTCGTGAGTATGGGATCCTCTTTTCCATGAGTTATCCTTATCGGTTCTATTTTTGTTGAGGTTCTGGTTACACCGGAGGTGGGGGCGGCTGCAGTTGCCTCACCTGTCGGGGTACTTGAGCTTGATACTCATTCATCATCAGAGGTTAATCCATCCGAGAGTTCACCACCTTTCGTATCTATAGCACCTATGGTTTCACCTTTTTGTGTTTAGACGATTCAGAGTCATATGCTAAGATACCCGAGAGGCATGTATCGCCTACACCTCATGACGCTATGCTTACTAGATGGAGGAGTAGAGTTGCATCACGATCATCATCACCTACTACTTCTACTCAAGAGATCCCTACTGCTCCCATTTTACCCACACCATCTGCTATTGTTGCACCATCATCTGAGTTTCTACTTGCACCTATTATTGCCCCACCTAAGATTCGTCGACGATGAGCTATTCTTATCCGACCTAGGGAGGACATTCCCATTGGTCGACTTTAATGTACTCATCTTGGTGGGCCATGTAGGGCATTGACTGCAAGGAAGCCAGTTAGACCTTTACCTTCTCATCATTTAGCATTGAGGTACACATCACATCACTTGGATCGTTTTACTTTCGGATCATCATCGAGTCATTCATCTTCAGATCATTCGTTATCTGGACATTCTATTTCGGGTCATTCTTTGTCCAGACATGCATCACCGGACACCACCGTTGCTGATTCATCTAAACCGCCGAGAATTGTTCATCCACCACTTGCTAGGATTCCACAGTGTAACAAGGCCTATCTCCGTTAGAGGTTTGCCCCATTATCTACCATGTATCCACCGACGACATATGAGTCATCAGCTGGGGATTCTTCTTCTGAGTCATCTGCTGGACCATCTCGCAAGAGATGTAGGTCCCCTGCTGCTACCGTGACTTCATCTATCCATGCTACAAGAGCTTTAGTTCCTTTTCGTGCTGATCTCCTCCCACCTCGCAAGAGGTTTAGGGATTCTATTTCACCTGAGGATAGTGTTGAGGAGGACATTGATACAGATGTGTTAGAGGACATTGAGGCTGATGCTACGGCTGTTGAGGTTGTAGTAAATAGGGATGTTGTGGCTGGGGTTGATGCAGGTATTGATATAGGGGTTGGTATGTGCTTAAATACATATACTTTTTACCTAATAAAACTAGCTAAAAAGACCAATAATGACCAAAAATATACAAAAAATGCATTGTATATATGTATTTCATGAATTGTGTCTTGCAGTTATGGATATATCACAAAAAGGATAAAAAAACAAAGCAAAACGGACAAAACCAAGCACAGGAATGGGAAGAGTGCAAGAAATCGGAGCCGAAGGCATATACATTTTTAATGGGCCAACCCATACCCATTTTATTAGGCCGGGTCAGCCCACTAATCTTGTTTCTATATCAACCTTAGCCTTATAAAATACAAGTCCATTAAATTCTTAATCCACTTAAAACCTTTTATCCATGTCCATTATCCTAAACCTATAAACCAAGCCCAAATCCAATGTTATAACCCTGGCCTAAAATCAATTCAAAGTTTATAACATCTGGTCAAACACACGGTCAAAATAATGAGTTACTATTTACCGTCTTTCCCCTTTTTCCCTCCATTCATACGAACACAAATCACCCAGGTTAAATCCTTCACTTACACACACTCTTATCCTTCTAGAAGCCAACATAGCTCATACCTGACACACCTGACACTATTTTATCCACGCTGGCAATCCCATGGAATACTATTGGTGGATTTGACATGGAGGGCAATCAAGGGCTCAAATTGATTGATCAAAAGTTGGTTATGATTAGAAGGCTAAGATTGAAGATTGGGGAGCATCTCAAGGCTCTAGATCCTTCTCCTCTCCCCTATATAAAGAGACCTCCACACACAGAGTTGGATATGTAGTTTAGGAGTAGCTTAATGTAGCTTTAGGTAGCTTATTGTAGTAGCTTAGCTTATTTTCCTGCTTATTTTTAATGTATTTTCATCTTTAAGCCTTGTAACCTCGTTTGATATTAATAAAATTCCTCTTTCAGTTAAATTGTGTTTTGAATCTTATTGTTCCTTTTATGCAAATTTACTTTAAAATGTGTTTAAATGCTACTTCATAAGCTCAATAAGCTCTCAAGCTTTCTCTTATTCAGCTAAGCATCCTTTAAGCTTAACTGAAGAAGTTGTTTGCCTCAAAATCACTCAAAATTACCTCAGCTTATACTTTGGATGATAAGCCAGATTGGGATGGGCTTATTGGACCCCACTAGCTTGTGCAAAAAAGCTAGAGCTTGTTGATAAGCTCTTTTGAGCATTTATTATCCTTGTTTTGAGCAAGGGATCAATGTAAGTCCATTTTGCCATTTTTAGCTTATTTGCTTATTCAGCTTTTTAATCTGCTTATCCAGTGCTCATTATTGCTTATTTGTGGTTATTTTGCCTTAGTTTAGCTTATTGTGCCTAGCTTATAGCTTTTAAGTGTTTAGTTTGAGTTCTTTTGAAATTTGCCCCTATATTAGTTTGTTCAACTTATTAGAGTGCCTCATTATTTAATGCTTATTTTTCTTAAGTTTTTGCTTATTTGCCATGGTTTACCTTTGATTTTAATCTGTTTTCACTTTTTACAGTTTAATTGGTTCTGATTTAGCTTAAACTTTGATTTTGATTTAGCTTAAAGATTGACTTATCAAAGTTTAAAGGAGTGTCTTTGGGTTAATGAGATTTATAGGCATGATATAATTTAAGTGAGATTCATTTAACTTTTAAAACTGATTACATAAGCTTTAATTTGGTCTATGAACTTGTATTCAGTAACTCAGGATATGTTTTGCGTTTAAGGGTTTAAAGGTTTGAAACTTAAGTCCTGGTAGATAATAAGGTTTTATAATAGCTTATTTTTTAGAATTCCATACATGTTTTGCATTTGAAGGAAGTAGTTTTATTGATGTTTAATTTTGGGTCATATGCAAATCAAAGTGTGATGACCTGTTTTTGAAAATCTTTAAGCTTAGGTTATGCCTTTTCTAAGAGTCTCGTGTTCAAAATCTGTAAGCTAGATCTAAAGTATGAAAGCTTGTCTTTTAGAAGTCCTTTATAGTGTACGACTAGTATAAGGAGTCATTTTCTTACTTAATATTTAGAATAAGTTTAGTTTCATTTAGCTTATTAAAGTGTGTTCTCAATCTGTTTTAAGTTTATAGTCGCCAAAGGTCATTTTAGAGTTTTTAAAAGTTTAGCTGCCTAAGGAAATTTAGCATAGAAAGTCAAAACAGTCTTGCAATCTGTCTTATTTTGAGTTTTTAGCTTATTAATTGGTGTTGCTTGCCTAAATCTAGATTAAACTTGCTTATTGAGTCTTGTTCCTAATCTGTTTTAGCTTTGAGTCTTTTAACTTTGCTTATTAAGTCTTATTTTTAAACTTTAAAGCTGCCTTCATTTCCAAAAAGCCAAAAATAAGTAGTTGTGTCTGTCATTTTCATTTCCCTTTTTCAGCTTATTTACTTATTTATTGTGCTTAAATTCATCTTTTATGTGTTCCTTGGGGACTACTCTTAATCTATTTTAAGCTTTTGGCTTATTACTAGTGCTTATTTTTCCTTATGCTTAGCTTAAAGTTTGTCTAAAATCTTTGTGATCTGTCTTTTTATCTGCTGTCTAAATAGCATTTAATAGTTATTCTGTTTAAGTCCTTTGCTTATTTTTAGTCTTTTGTGCTTATTAGGTATAGGACTTAATGTGTTTTCAGGTTTTAGCCTTTTCCAAGTGCTTATTAGTTCTTATTTCATCATAAATGTTAGGCATAAAGACCTTAGAATCTGTTATATTAAGTGCTCTGTCTCAATGCCTTTTAGTAGTCTTAGCTTATTTTGGTTGCTTATTCTTGGTCACTTTAGCTTATTAGGTATAGGTCTTAGGCTGTCTTGAGCTTATTAGCTATTCTAGTTGCTCATTCAGTCTAAGCAAATCTAAACTGTTAGGCTTATTGTCATTAAGTTTGAAATCCAATCTGTCTCTTAGATTAATTTTTATCTAGCTTATAAATAAGTTTTGGAAAATGTCTCTTCATTAAAATTGCTTATTTTTGTTTGTTCTTTAGATTTTTTAAAAAGAAAAAAAAATATTTTATAAAAAAAGAAAGATCACAGGGGTCGAACCTGTGACCTCCCCCTTAGCACACCAACACTTTAGCACACACACTCACTACCAACTGCCCTTGGGTCTTTTTCATTAATAGTTTGCACTGGTTAATTAATATAGTGTTATTTTGGTTTATGCTTATAAAGCTTATTTGCTTATTTTAGCAGCTTATCCGTAGGGCTTATTTCCAGTTTGTATTTTTCTTAGCTTATAAATAGTTAATTGTACTTTTCATGAATTTTTTAGATTTTTATAAAATAGTTTAGCATTTTTAGTATTATTTTTAAAGTAAAACTGTTTTTAATTCATAATTAATAAAATAAAAGTCAAAAAAATATAATTCTTTTTTCTAAAATTATTTTTAATCATTTAGGACTTTTACAAATTGAATTTACATTTGTAGGGTTAAAATTTGATTATTAAGGTTTTTAAGTCGCGTTTTTAAATTCATGTTATAATTTTAGTGTTTATTTTTTTAATTGTGCCTTTTTAGATTAGCGTGCCTTTAATTTATTTTTCATTTGCGTTATTAGAATTAGAAATCAAATCCAAATCTTTAATGATATTTAAGCTCGATTCCCGACATAACTGTGAATCTCCATTCACCTCTTACCAAGGAAAACGATACCCGTGTTGATTACTTATTATTTTTTCCTAAGAGTAATTTGTAAGATACTTAGCTTACGTATACGTATATGTATTTTTATAAATATATATATTATATTAAGAGGGTTGTATTTGACGAATATCAGAGGTTGATGTAGAGGACGAGGTTGAGGACAATGTTGAGGACGAGGTCCAGTCCAGTGACAGAGGTACTATGGTGGTTGGAGTGGATGTGGCTGTTGGGATTGATATCCCTGATGGTATGGTTATGCCCAATGCTATAGAGCGTTTGGATCAGGTTGAGGAGGGTTTGCAGGATATTTATGAGCATGTTATGGAGATACCTCTTTAGAGGATAAAGGACATTAAGACGGGACATGGATAATTGGAGGCGAGGAGTTTGATTGCTGGTGGAGAGAGAGCTAGCTTACTTAAGCAGGACGATAATTCGAGGCACCATGATGATGGAAAGAGCGAGAGCCGATAGGTTTCGACGACGCGTGAGGTTTATGGAGAGTGAGCTTAGGCAGATCCGTAGTTTTCGCTACTATAACAAGATGCGATTTAGGAGATTGGAGACATTCGCTGCGAGGCATTTAGGTTTTTGTCCATGATGTTGTGTATGGATTTTAGGCAAATAGTAGAGCCAGTTGTTAGTAGTAGTATTAGCGTAAATCAAGTTCCTTATTATGGGTTGAATGTAACCGACTGATGCTTTTATATATGATATGAAAAGCTTGTTTTATTCTCCCGTGTATTCATCTTTATTGTTATTTTCTTGTTATGGCAAAACATGTTCTATTGTATTTTTCTATATAAACCATATTTACCATTTATAGTGGCTATATCTCGTATCGAATCTCACCGTGTGTTATGTCTTGTGTTGTAGAACATGACTATCACTCGTTCTGGTATGACCCCGGAGGCAATCGAAGAACTCATTAACCGACGAGTGGAAGAAACGTTGGCTGCTTA
The DNA here is from genome assembly GCA_026074375.1 of Tanacetum coccineum. NCBI lineage: Eukaryota > Viridiplantae > Streptophyta > Magnoliopsida > Asterales > Asteraceae > Tanacetum > Tanacetum coccineum. The sequence goes on along the minus strand of BQNB010128265.1, from coordinate 12,573 downwards.
TGAGGCGACCCGTGCTGCAAATGCTCTAGAGGCTAAAAGTCAAAGCCAAAATGGCAGTGACAGCGACAATGGAAATGGTGGAAATGGAGATGGTGGAGTTAGAAATGGTGGAGATGGAAATGGTGGAGATGGAAATTATAGGAATGGAAATGGTGGAAATGGAAATCCAAATGAGAATAATAGGTGTGTTAGGCCTGTTGCTCGAGAGTATACTTACCAGGACTTCATGAAGTGTCAACCACTCAACTTCATGGGAACGGAAGGAGTTGTCGAGTTGATAATGTGGTTTGAGAAAATGGAAACAGTTTTCCATATCAGCAATTGTCCAAAGAAATACCAAGTCAAGTATGCTACTTGCACACTGTTAAACAATGCACTAACTTGGTGGAACTCACATAAGAGGACTATTAGAGCTGAGGCTACATTTGCCATGTCATGGAGAGAGCTCATGAAGCTAATGGCTAAAGTGTACTGGCCAAGGACTGAAATTCAAAAGATGGAATCTGAACTGTAGAATTTGACCATGATGAACAATGATTTGGTTGTTTATACTCAAAGATTCCAAGAGCTTAGCATGATGTGCACCAAGATGGTTCTCGAAGAGGAGGATCGAGTTGAGAATTTTATTGGAGGTCTCCCGGATAATATCCAAGGAAATGTGATTGCTGCAGAACCTACAAGACTGCAAGATGCTGTTCGAATTGCTAACAACTTAATGGATCAAAAGTTGAAAGGTTATGCTATGAAAAACGCTGAGAATAAAAGAAAGTTCGATAACAGCCAGAGGCACAACCGCGTGCAACAACCACCAAACAAAAGGCAGAATGTTGGAGGTCAGAATGTAGCAAGAGCCTACACGGCTGGAAACAATGAAAGGAGAGTGTATAATGGACCGCTACCTCTCTGCAACAAGTGTAAATATCATCATGAAGGGCCATGCACTGTGAGATGTGAGAAGTGCAAAAAGGTTGGGCATTTGACTCAGGACTGTAAGGCGGCAGATTCAACTATTTCCAATCAGAGAGGTCAAGTAGTGAATCAGAGAGTTTTAACTTGTTTCGAGTGTAGAAGGTAAGGACACTACAAGAGTGATTGCCCAAAGCTGAAAGATCAAAAATATGGAAACAAAACTGGAAACAAGAATGGTGTTTGTGAAGCAAGAGGAAAATCATATGTGCTAGGTGGAGGAGACGCTAACCCTGACTCAAACGTCATCACGGGTACGTTTCTTCTTAACAACCATTATGCTTCTGTATTATTTGATTCGGGTGCCGACCGCAGTTTTGTGTCGACTACTTTTAGTACCTTACTTGATATAACCCCAGATACTTTAGACGTTAGCTATGATGTCGAATTAGCCAACAGGAGAATTTCTGAAACTAATACCGTACTTAGAGGCTGTACGTTAGGAGTACTAGGTCACCCATTCAATATTGACCCAATGCCAGTAGAACTTGGTAGTTTTGACGTCATCATCGGCATGGATTGGTTAGCGAACCATCATGCGGTGATCGTGTGTGATGAAAAGATTGTGCGGATTCTCTATGAAGATGAAGTTTTGATAGTTTAAGGCGATAGGAGTAACAAAGGAAAGAAGTCGAAGTTGAGCATTATATCATGCACTAAGACTCAAAAGTATATTAAAAAAGGTTGCCTGATATTTTTGGCATAAATTACGAAGAAGGAAATCGACGACAAGTCGAATGAGAAGCGACTTGAGGATGTGCCGACTGTACGGGACTTTTTGGAGGTATTTGCAGAAGATTTGCCTGGATTACCACCAACACGACAAGTTGAATTCCAAATCGACTTGGTTCCTGGTGCTGCACCTGTGGCACGAGCCCCGTATAGATTAGCACCGACGGAACTGCAAGAATTGTCTACTCAACTACAAGAATTTTCTAGCAAGGGATTTATAAGACCGAGTTCCTCACCCTTGGGAGCCCCGGTCTTGTTTGTCAAAAAGAAAGATGGATCTTTTCGTATGTATATCGATTACCGTGAACTAAAAAAGATGACTATGAAGAATCGATATCCACTTCTGAGAATCGACGACTTGTTTGATCAGTTGTAAGGGTCAAGAGTCTACTCTAAGATTTACTTGAGATCTGGTTATCACCAACTCAAATTTCGAGAGGAATACATTCCACAGACAGCGTTTAGAACACGCTACGGTCACTATGAGTTTTAAGTGATTCCGTTTAGATTGACCAACGTACCGACAATATTTATGGATCTGATGAATCGGGTGTACAAGCCATATCTAGATAAATTCATGATAATTTTTATTGATGACATATTGATTTACTCTAAGAGAGAGAGAGAGAGAGAACGCAGAACATCTTAAGTTAATTTTAGAGTTGCTTAAGAAGGAAGAAGTGTACGTTAAGTTTTCAAAGTGTGAATTTTGGTTGTCGAAGGTACAATTTCTTAGTTACGTGATTGATAGTGAAGGCATTCACGTGGACTCAGCTAAGATTGAGTCAATCAAGGATTGGGCATCGCCCAAGACTCCAACAGAGATTCATCAATTTCTAGGTCTTGCTGGCTATTACCGGCAATTTATCGAAGGTTTCTCAAAAATTACCAAACCTATAATGAAGTTGACTCAGAAGAACGTGAGGTTTGTTTAGAGTGAAAAGGCAGAGGCTGCATTTCAGCTGTTGAAGCAGAAATTGTATAGTGCACCAATTTTGGCTTTACCCAAAGGTAGTGAAAACTTTATGGTTTACTGTGATGCTTCTCGCAAAGGGTTGGGCGCGGTTTTAATGCAAAGGGATAAAGTCATAGCCTACGCATCACGCCAACTTAAGCTTCACGAGAAGAATTACACTACATATGACTTAGAACTTGGAGCTGTAGTGTTTGCTCTCAAAATATGGAGACGTTTTTTGTAAATGCGTTGTGTTTAATAATAATAAGAGCTTGCAACATATTCATGATCAGAAAGAATTGAACATGAGACAACATAGATGGTTGGAATTATTGAGTGACTACGACTGTGAAGTTCGTTATCATCCGAGAAAGGCGAACGTGGTGGCGGATGCCTTGAGCCGAAAGGAACGGAGTAAGACACTACGAGTTCGAGCTTTGGTTTTGACGATTGGTCTTAACCTTCCCGTGCAAATTTTAAATGCTCAGGTTGAGGCATGAAAGGAAGAGAATTATGAAACCGGAGATTTGGGTGGTATGATTAAAAATCTTAAGCCCCGTGCTGATAGAACGTTATGTTTGAGGAATAGAAGTTGGATACCTTGTTTTGGTGACTTGAGAACTCTGATTATGCACGAGTCGCATAAGTCAAAGTATTTGATCCATCCTGAATCGAACAAGATGTACCAAGACTTAAAGAAACTGTATTGGTGGCCAAATATGAAAGCTGAGATTGCCACCTACGTCAGTAAGTGCCTGACTTGTGCAAGGGTCAAGGCCGAATGCCAAAAACCATTCGGTTTGTTGGTTCAACCTGTGATCCCGGTATGGAAGTGGGAGAATATTACTATGGATTTTATTACTAAGTTATCAAAGACGTTGTCTGGTCAAGATACAATTTGGGTAATTGTAGACCGACTTACAAAATCTGCTTATTTCTTACCTATGAAGGAAACTGACTCAATGGAGAAGTTGACGAGACAATACTTGAAGGAAGTAGTCTCAAGGCATGGAGTGCCAGTTTCGATTATCTTTGATCGAGACAATAGATTCACATCTCATTTCTGGCAATCGTTAAACAAAGCTCTAGGTACTCAATTGGATATGAGTACGGCTTATCATCCGCAAATGGATGGTCAAAGTGAAAGAACCATACAAACTTTGGAGGACATGCTACGTGCTTATGTGATTGATTTTGGGAAAGGTTGGGATATACACATACCTTTGGTGGAGTTCTCCTACAATAACAGTTATCACACTAGTATCAAAGCTGCACAGTTTGAAGCTCTCTACGGCCGAAAATGTCGATCGCCTATTTGTTGGGCTGAGGTTGGAGATGCTCAGCTCACTGGCTCAGAAATTATTCATGAAACAACTGAGAAAATCATTCAGATCAAGAAGTGTATTTAAGCTACACGAGATAGATAGAAGAGCTATGCCGATAGAAGATGTAAGCCATTAGAATTTAAGGTTAGAGATAGGGTCATGTTGAAAGTGTCGCCATAGAAAGGAGTGATACGTTTCGGCAAACGAGGGAAGTTGAACCCTTGCTATATTGGACCTTTCAAAATTCTTACTAAAGTCGGAACAGTTTCATACTGACTTGAACTCCCAGAGCAACTAAGTCGGGTTCATAGTACTTTTCACGTATCGAATATGAAGAAGTGTTTCTCCGACGAACCCCTAGCTATTCCATTGGATGAAATCCAGATTGATGACAAGCTTAGTTTCATTAAGGAACCAATTGAAATTATGGATTGAGAAGTTAAACGGCTAAAGAAAAGCCACATTCCAATCGTGAAGGTCCGTTGGAATTCGAGGCGAGGTCCTGAGTTTACTTAGGAGCGCAAGGACCAAATGAAGAAAAAGTATCCTCATCTTTTTGCTAACCCTGCACCTGCGTCTAAAGTTATGTCTTAAGCTTTAAGGACAGATCTCTTTTCACGGGGGAAGGATGTCACACCCTGAAATTTTCAGGTCAATATTTTAAATTTTTCCGATCATTATTCTTGACTTTTATACGTTACATTTGAATCTGGCGGTTTACCGGAAAGTTAACCCGCGTAAAAATGAAAAACGTCATCGGACGTATTCCGACTTCGGATTTTGATTAGTTTAGATATTATAATAGTTATTTTATCTTTTCTAAGTGTTTCGTAGCTTATGATCACTTCCAATACTTATTTTTATGTTTTAACATTTAATTTGCGTTTTTCGCGTTTTTGATCAAACGGGAAACCCAAAATCTTTTCGTGTAAACTTTAGTTACCGTACATCTCGTGTTTATAAGTTAAAATTTTCATTCATCCCTCCCCCCTATGCTCAAATCACACGCACAAACATACATCTAATTAAATCAAGTGGAATCTTTTACCTTTAATTTGAAATTTATGCATCACATGCATAGATAGTGATGTTTTGGAGGCATGTAAGGTGGTGTAAGACTCTTGTCTTTCTGCATGCAAGCCTTGGACCACTCTTCCACTAAGCCATTAAATGGAATCTTGATTTTATTAGCAACTAGTGTTCAAGCTTGGTCTCCCCCCCCTCTTGCTTGTTGCATCTGAACCATCACCACACATACCCTTAGCGTGTGTTGGTCACTTAGCCATTTGGTTACACATATTTTGACTAGCCATGGACCCTTAACCTTATCTCACTCCCTATAAATATCAAGTGATAACACATCTAGGGTTCACTCTTCATTTGCAAGCTTTAAAAGTTTTTCTCTCTTCCCTTTTCTCTCTTCTTGCTCACGACACAAAGCCACGGAAGTTGGTCTATAAAGGTCGTTACAAAATCATGTGCGGTAAGTGTGACGAGTTTCAGTTGTGGTTTTGATTTTTCTAAAAATACCTAGACATCTAGATAGAGGCTAAACATCTCGTGGAAGTTAGTTTATATATTGTGTGTGACCCCTGATTTTTGTTCTAAGCCTATAATGAGGTTTAAATTGGTTATCTAACGTCATACTTTTAGGTGGTCAGATTTCACGGAAAGAATTCTGGGACACTTTGGATTAGATGAATTTTAAAGGAGTATTTGTTAATGGGTTAATCCCGCCTTGGGTGAGCTTATGAGAGGTTTATAGGACATATTATTTGTAGCATGCGTGAATTTTGGTTTGAATTGTGGATAGTGCTTAAGTGGTACGTTGAGGACGCGGTAAGTGTACGTTTAAGTGTAAGTATTGAAGTATAAATGGGCATATATAAGAGGTTGGGAAAAGGTGTTGAAATCAGTATATAACTATGGTAGATAGCTTAGATATCCCATCATAGTTGAGGTAACATATATTGGGTTTGAATGGTTAATTGATGGTAGATTATGAGTCGCTTAATTATTTAGATTATCGGTGAAGTCGTTTGTTGAAATCGTCTGGAATCTAAGCATAGTGAGTTTTCATAGCCCTTTTTTTTATGTTTTTCTTGAGGTAAAAATGATGCAAAGAGGTTTTGAATGTTTTAGTTACTGTTGATAATGTGATGTAAATGATGCATGGGCTATACATGGACTATTGTATGTTATGTTGCTACTTTGCATTTATTGGTATGAATTGTGTTATTTATTTGTGCTTGAGATGTGTGATCGTCTCATGGCATTTATGGATTTGATTGGTAGTAAGTGTGATCGTCTTTTTACTGTGAGTTGTTTGAGTGAGCGTGATCGTTTCATTGTTGTTATGTTTTGTGTGAGGATTAAGCGTGAACCGTCTCAATGTGGATGATGTGATTGCATGTTAGCTTGATATGTAGTAAGTTGTATGTCCTTGCTATGTTATTGATTTTATTTATCCAGTAATTGATTTAAGGTTTGTTTTTGCGCGTTCTTCAAACCTATGACTCCTCACCACCATTGTATGATGGTTTCTTAAAGCATCATTCTCAGGTGAGCATAATGGTGCTAAGATAGAGCGCAGTGGCTAGAAGAGACCGTAGTGCTGGAGTTTATTTATGCTTTCTGTTTTGAATATGGTAATTCTGTTTGAATGAATGTTTAGGATTATGTTTTGCATGTCTTTTATTGACTGAGACTCTTTGTCATTAATAAACGACACCATTAGGTTTTTGGGTATTGTTATGAACTTGTGTCTTTGCTTTACTTTAGTTTTCTTTTTCGTATATCTCTATATAGGAACCATGTGTTCTGATGATAACCAGTCTTGTTTAGGCTGCGTTTCCGCTTGGTTGGGTCGTTGTGAACATAAGGTCATGTTGAAAGTGTCGCCATGGAAAGGGGTGATACGTTTCGGCAAACGGGGGAAGCTAAACCCTTGCTATATTAGACCTTTCAAAATTCTTGCTAAAGTGGGAACGGTTGCATATCGACTTGAACTCCCAGAGCAATTAAGCCGAGTTCATAGTACTTTTCATGTTTCCTATTTGAAGAAGTGTTTCTCCGACGAACCCTAACTATTCCGTTGGATGAAATCCATATTGATGACAAACTTAATTTCATTGAGGAACAGATTGAAATTATGGATCGAGAAGTTAAATGGCTAAAGCAAAGCCACATTCTAATCGTTAAGGTCCGTTGGAATTCGAGATGAGGTCCTGAGTTTACTTGGGAGTGTGAGGACCAAATGAAGAAAAAGTATCCTCATCTTTTTGCTAACCTTGAACCTGCGTCTAAAGTTACGTCTTAAACTTTGAGGACAAAGATCTTTTAACGGGGGAAGGATGTCACACCCCATAAATTTTAGGTCAATATTTTAGACTTTTCGGATCATTATTTTTGACTTTTATACGTTACGTTTGAATCTAGCAATTTGCCGGGAAGTTAACCCGCGTAAACTTGAAAAACGTCATCGAACGCGTTCTGACTTCAGATTTTGATTAGTTAAGATATTATATGAGTTATTTTATCTTTTCTAAGTATTTCGTGGTTTACGATCACTTTCGATACTTATTTTTACGTTTTAACGTTTAATTTGTAGTTTTTTCACGTTTTTGACCTCAAACGAAAAAAACACACAAAAAAAAAAAAAAAAAAAAATAAAAAAAAAAAAAAAAAAAAAACCCCCATAAAAAACCCCCCCAAAAAAAAAAAAAAAAAAAAAAAAAAAAATTTAACCCCAGAAACCCAAAACTATTCTTCTTATGTAACTTTTAGTTATCGTTCACCTCATGTTGTTAAGTCAAAAATTTCGTTCATTCCCCCCCCCCCCTCTTATTAATTAGGACGCCTAAACCAAACCAAAACAACCATAAGTCCTAAATAAATACAAGAGCATCTTTTGAAAAACAACAACACATGCATGCATAAGAAAAGAAAGTGACATGTTTGTTTTAACCTTCACTACAAGCCAATTTCCTTACAAATCACATGCAAGCTTGGACCATTTGACCACTAGTGAATTTGAATTAAACTTGGAGCCAAAGAAAATGGTTTTGGTCCCCTCCCCTTTTGCCCCTAGTTCGGCCGAAGCACATGGACCATGGGTTCATGGTTTTCATTTTTTTTGTTAGTCACCCACCAAGCTATGGTTCACTCTTTGTCTAAACCCTAAGTCTTTTTGGCACTATATAAACAACCTTCACTCATTCTAGGTCATTTCATTCACACACATAAGCTCAACAAAAATTTCATTTCTCCCTTGTCTCCTCCTAACCCACGAAACACACAGAAACACACACACAATCCATACTTTTGATTTCTACCAATATTCACACATCCTAAACTTTATTTTATCAAGATCCAAGGTTATTCCAAGAAGGTTTTCATTTGATCTCAAGGTTATTTCAAGGGTTTACTTCTAGATCTACAAATTAGGGTTTGGTTATTATTTGGGGTTTTTCAAGATCCAAGTCTTCCATCTTCATTCTTGTGTTTTCTTAAGCTTGTTCTTCAATTTTGTAAGCTTATCTTGAAACTCATATTTCCATATCTACTTTCAAACTACATATGTTTATGTTCTTGAATAGATCTATGATTCCTATGGTGTTTGTGTAAATTTTTCTAAAAATAAATGAAATAATATCTTGTCATCTTTTATAAAAATGGAAGTAACATGTTTATGACCTTATGGTTTTGGTAAGGCGAGTTGAAAGGTGAGTTGCAATAATAAAAATGAAGGGATTAGGTTAGCTTTAGGTGTGGTTTGGTTGTGGATTAGTTGTGAATGGAGATTAGGCTAGACTAGACACTATTGTGAAGTTTGGTTTAATTTTTGAAAGCGTTTGTGAAATACATAGTTGCTGATCCGAAATTGTTTTGAGGTTTTGGTCGACTTAGGAATGTATTCATTAGGCGTAAAAGTAGTTTTTGGAGAGCTCGTTTCGAGTAGATAGATTTTCATGTATTGTACACTAAAATCAGACTTAAAACGAACAAGATATAACCAAATGAAACTTGAAACATTTTTCGGCAAAATAAAATTATATAGGTGCTGATGTGAATAGTAAAATGAGTTTTCGGACACTTTCGAGATATTTTGAGCTTTTAAAACACTGGCGAAACATATAGCGTCACATATATATCGATTAGTATCATTTAAAAACGTTGTTAACATATTTTAGGAAAAAAGTGTTAAGGTTACTAAAAATAGTAAGTTTGGTAAATATTAGCGAGATAGACATGAAGGATGGACGTTTAGGTTTCCCTAAAGCGTTATTGGAAATATGGATTAAGCAAATATAGGGGACGGTATTAACGTCCTGAAACTAAAAACTTTCCTAAAATAGAAACTTACTAAAAATGGTAATTTGGTTAAACGCCGAAACTTAACGACAAACTCTATGATTTTATTTAGTCATGTTTTGTTAATTAAACCAAGGCACAAATACCCATGGATGTCTTTTCTTTTATAAATGATTCGTTCAAGTTTCGTATACTTTCAGTCTTTCTAAGACGCGTCATTGATTTAGGTCTCAAGTAGGACCTCTTGGCATTATATCTCTTCATTGATATTTATCTCACCATTTGTTGAAGGTAAGTTCATAGCCACATGTTTTACTATCTTTACTTTACTACTTTGGGGTAAGAAACATTGCTTGTTTAAAACTATGGACACAGTTACTTTACGTTGCCTTTTCCTGATTACGTGTTGCCTAAGTTGCGAATAGACCACTAATGCCCGAACTATCATGAACCGTTAATTTCTTGACCGAATGACCGGTTGAGTGAGCGCGAGTGTTGTAAATAGATCTATTGGGACTAATTATCCCTATCCAGGTAAGTAGCGCTTACTAGATTCGGGAGACACGAACAAACAAATATATACCATGTTAGATTTCACTAGGTTATCTTGGTCAGATACCTTTAGGGCAATTGATATCTTGTTTGGCATATAATATGCTGCATCGAATTAAGCCTCTGTGTCATGAGCTTAGCGCAACAATAAATACTTTTTATGTGAAGTTGTATCTGTTATAACTGTCACGTGCGTACTGTAAACTTGTGGTCTACTCTTATTACTAAATTCAAACCTATGAATTCACCAACTTTATGTTGACGTTTTAGCATGTTTTTATCAGGTGCTTAGTTGTGGATGTCTTTGCTTGCTTTATGGTGTTGCCTTGCATTGGACCGATTTTCAAGAATTATTATTATCTGTGTTAACAACGTTGTCAAACTTAAAACCTTTTAATCGCTTTCGCATATTATCTATGAACTTATGTAAAACTTTAACTATTTTATTTAATGCAACGATGTTGGATTTTTAAAACGTACCCTTAGAGGTCATTCTTTGTATCTTGTGTGATTAATATTATGACGTCACGCCCCCATACACGTGTTTCCGTCCAGGCCCCGTTTGGGGGTGTAACATGAGTTGTTTAACGTGTCTTATGTCTTGTACGATCGTGTAATGCATCCTCTTATCGCTCAACAAGAGCGAAAGACTCGAAAGGATTATGTCACGAAAAGAGGTCGTCACTCTACTTCCTCTTCCTCCGCCTTTGATCAACCATCCTCCTCTCATCTCAACGATGATGATGATGGAAATGACAAAGGGACCTCGCGTGCAAGCACTCCTTTCCACACTCATTTTGTAAACTCATTAACAAACGAGGTTCCTCGAGTCTTTGAAAACCCACCAAATGTTAACCCCGACATGGAACAATTCTACACCCGCCAAACTAAAATTCTAAACCGTCAAGTTCAATTGAGAGATGAGCATCGTGGTGGATTAAGGTCAATCGAGAAGGGCTTCAAGAATATGTGGAGAAATATGAAGAAGGAGTGAGAAATTTGGATAATTGCTATAAGACAATATACTTATATTTACTACTTTATTATGCTTGTTGGTACTTACTATTGCTATCTATGCTTACGTACTTGAACTTATGTCATTTAGTAGTCTATTAGTACGTAGTATGGGCAACATAACTTGCCTTGGATGATCATTCCATTTTAACATCCTAAACCTTGCTTGCATGCACTTTGATACACTATGATTATTTCTATGCAATTATGCATGAAATTTTTTTAGTCAATTTGCCTATATTTGCTTCTCTAATAGAATTTAGGATAGCTAGTTTTGTGAATACAATTATTAGGAAGTATTAGATGAATCTTGGTGAAATAGGATTGATTGCAAAAGGGAAAATCTAAGGAACTTTTTTTGTAAAGGATTTACAAAAATCAGGCAAACTGGAAAAATTTTGTTCTCCAGAAAACGGTCCCCATAAACATGGGGCGGCCCCCAAATATATATGGGACCGCAACCATATGGGACCTCCAACAAGAGTCACAAAATTTTACTGTGTCTCGTGATTTTATGTGCAGTTAGCCATCCTTCTTCTAAACCCAGCTACATTTCCTGCATTTTGCTAAACTATTTTTGGAATCTTCTTTCCTAAACCTCATGCTTTACCTCTTTAATCTACTCCTTCTAAATTAAAGACCCATCCTCACCATTATTCTTATCATCTTCATCTCATTCATATCTTACTTCCATGGCTTCCATTCAAGCCTCTTCCTCTAACCCTTCAAAGAAAATCAAACTAACCATCATCCCACATAGACAACTCTTTGTCAACATTTCTAGTGATGAAGATGCCACTACCACACCTTCTCCCATAACAAAATCATCTTATCCATCTCTACTAAATGCACCATCAAAAACTTCATCAACCAAAGATACATCATCTACCTTTGGCACTACCTATTCCTTATTTGAGTCAAAACCTCAATCTTTACCTCCTTCCTTAAATGATACACCATATCCTTAACCATCAAATCCTTTTCTTAATGATATCATAGATGTTCCTCCAAGACCCTCAAACCCAGTTCCACTTCAAAGTCATCCTTCCCTAGATATCACTCTTTCCCTGTCACCAATCACCTCTTTTGGTCACACTCTTGATACTCCTTCACCACCTTCACCACAACTACCACCTCAACCACCTCAACCACCTCTCATGAGTCACCCCATTTACTTCAACTATCATGACTATCATGGGTCAACTTGTCTTTGTTGTTTTTACAACCGCAATCTTATTTTTTCTCTTAGGGATGAGATGAACTTAATGTTTGCTCACATTGACTATCTTCTCACTTCCACCATTGCTTCACTCTCTCCACCTCACCCATAAAATTTTGGTCATGTCCTCTCATAATATGTCACACTAACCTTTTTGCTCAAAGTCATTTCATATGAATCAAGGATCATCTAGGATTTATGTCATATTAACTTTATCTACCTTATGTAGTATGTTTAGATTTTGGTGTAATTTTATGAATTAATGTTCCTTTGTTTGACTTAGCTCTATTTTCCTTTCATGTAGTATGCTTCTTGTATAAGTTTCTTAAGTGATGAATGAAACTACTTTATGCTTTACTTGCATGAATTGGTATATTACGCTTAAAGCTAGAAACCCTGTCAAGGGGATTCTTCTTAAATTGAATTTACCTGATCACAGGTATAGTATCTATACTATAAAACAGTCCTCACGGAACTGAAGGTTAACACTACCGAAT
>BQNB010128264.1:0-19309 GCA_026074375.1 Tanacetum coccineum | reverse complement strand
AAAACTGGATAATGTCCAAAAAGTCAATACGTAGTATCCATTGAGGTTGGATACGCCGTATTGGCAGTCTGGGAAGACAGACTTGATAAAAATTGAAAATTACTTTCCGGGTTGTCTCCCGGCAAGCACTTTTGTTTACAGCAAAGTCTTTAAGTTAGACTTGTCTTCAGCTCTTTACTCCATCTCGTGCATGCTCACGTGTCCACGTGTGAGCCATTCTTCAACCTTCGCATCCCTTATGTATTCGGGTCCTAAGTTCAAGACTCCTTTGTAGAAACTTTTAAGCTTTTGATACGGGTGCAAAATTTCACTTAGCTGGTCACATGCACTCACATTTAGCAATGGTCGCATCTTGTTACATTGTGCAATAGTTAGGTGTTTAAACCTCGAATGTGATCGCGCCATCTGATAAGTCACATCGTCGTTACCATTGTAAATGGTAATAATTTATCAAACCGCCTTGCTTTTACACAAATTTCTCTACAAAACGACTTTCAACAATCACATCATCCATCCTTTCATCACGATAAGCATCCATATTTTCCATAACTGCAAAATTAGTCAAAACAGAAAAGTTTCCAATAAAGATTGGTACATTAATAAAAGCTCCGACTGCATTTTTTCCTTTGAATTCAACTTTGTCTTTCATTATCGAGTTAAAAAAGTTTTTAGACATCACATTAATAGACAAAATTAGGAAAAAATTAGCATTGACATGTTCAAAACCTATCATGTATGAAAACTTTAAGTTATAAGCACAATCAATATGAATCTTCCTATCAAAGTCATAAAAACTAGGGTATTCATCAATCCCATTACTTATCTCATTATCATCATTCCTAGTTTCGACTATATCCTTCATGGGTTCATCAATCACTTCACCTTCTTTAATCGTTGGACCTAAGTCTTCTACTTGATTTCTCCTAAGCTCTAATGGTTCATTAAGATCATTTAGTTCAATATAGTATGTTAGCCTTATTTTTATATAAGTCAAACAATAATGTCGTTTGTCATCTTTGTAATAATTAATCTTCTATTGTAATAGGCTAGTCGGGTTCAACAGGCTTGGACTTTAAGCTAATATTGTCCATCTTTCTGGCTAAAACCCAACAACAAGCCAAGGTCGGCCCATGAATAGTCCATACGCCTAAACTAGGGTATGAGGACTATAAATAGGCCCTCTCCACTCATGGAGAGGGTGTTGGTTGCCATTTCTTACACTTTCATGTGTGTGTAACCTCCCGCCTCACTTTCTCTCTCTAATATAATCTTTCCATTTCCTTTCTACTTTTCTCTCTTTTCTTCTTTTACTTATTTGGTTCGTCTCATATGTTGTTTATTGGTTGCTTATTCGGTTGTGATATGGATTAGGTATTTGGGATAACATGTGCCAAAATATACCATAACTTATGGATGATAAGCCAGTTCTAGAAGGGCTTATGGACTCTCACTAGCTTGTTTTATACAAGCTAGAGCTCGTAGACTCCTTGTTTAACCCTGTTTTGAGCAAGGGAGTTGTAAGTCTCTCTTTTTCTTATTTTTCTTATTTACTATAGAACTGCTTATTGTGCTTATTTGTTATCTATATTTGCTCATTTATGCTTTATCATGATGTTTAGTGTTTATCCTGCTTAGTTGTTAGTTTAAAAGTGATTTGTGCAAAATTCTTAGTTAGTACTGTTAGTTATAAGTTAATACTGTTAGATTGATTTAGCTTATTTAAGTGCTTATTCTTGATTGAAATCTGCTTAAAAGTGTCTTATTTTGCTATTTGATAGTCTGTTTTTAACAAATTAGGATCAAATCAGCTTGAATTAAGAAGAAAAAATGACTTCTGAAAACTTTCAGGGGTATTTTCAACTAGCAGTACTAACTCAAAGCTAGCAGTATTAACTCTAAGTTAGTACTGGTAGTTAAAACTGTTAGTACTGTTGGTTCATTATTGCTTATTAGCTTATTATTTCTTCTTATTTAAGATTTTCTTAGATTTTTAGAGTAGATTAAGCCCATTTTCGTTTACTATCTTTAGTAGAGCTTATTTAAGCTTATTCGCCTTTTCAAAGCAATTTTACTCCCTTCACAAGCCAATTTTAATTTAGTTTACTCCTCGCCCCTCAGTTGTAGCTTTTACGCCCTCTACCTTCACCCCCCCATTTTCAGTTTATTACTCAGTGTTATTCTTATGCCTGAGTGTTTAACAGGGGTGGTTAAATATCTGTTTTAGCTTATCTTCTTATTTCTTGTTTCATTGATCTTTTGTAGAATTCCATAATGCCTAATTAGTCCCTCTTGTTTCATTCTTTTGTTCTTTTGTCTCATCAAATCTATAAATCCCAACAATCTTCCCCTATTTGATGATGACAAAACAAAAAATGTTCTTGCTCGAACTTCCCATTAAGTTGAGAAGTTGAGATCATAGATCTCTATGAATGAAACAAGCTTCCAAGCTTCCCCTTAATTCTTGATTTCCTTTGAACCATGCCATGCCACCACACATAATAAGCTGCAAATCATTTCTTTGTAATATTCTTCCCTTTTTTGTCATAATCCAATAGGGGTCTTATGAAGATAAGCAACTTGAATCTTTACAACTATAAACCATATACTACACTACTAATCCAACCTTCTAATGTCTCGAATTACCCTCCATGACGTATAATAACAATAATGAATTCAATACAATAGAAACTTAAACTAGCAGTAGTAATAAACAACTAGCAGTAGTAATGAAACATTTCTCCTCAAGTGGTGCATGAACATATCCTTATGGTTAAACACTTTGGCACTTAAGCTTCCCCTGAAACCAATATGTTAACCATCTCTTGAATCTTCAAATTCTATAGGCTTTTTGTAATGATTATTGATGGAGAAAACTTAGTATAATGAACTTGATGTAGAAGTAGAATAACCCAAACTTGTGTCTTATGTTATGTACTATTCACGTGACTCCAAACTCATACTGCTGATTATGAGTAGACCTCAATCTCTTGACAAAATCCTTATCTTCAATGAGACACTAAGCACAACAACGTAACTCCTTAAAGTGATAACAAATGTGAGCATTGAGCACCATAAAAGAAATCACACATTACTAGATTTTGCAAGTCTTCATCAACACCGTATAAGCACGAACAAGTTATCTTTAAAAGTTTGCCAGATAACTTTTAAGATATGATAAGAACATGTACCCAAGTAATTCCACTTCATCATCAAATAAGTAATAAAGAATCGTCTTCATAACCAATTAATTCAAATAATCCCAAAAACGAGCCTTTCTTAACAGTTTAAGTGAATCTTTGATCCAATAACTTCAGCTTTCCTTTAAACCAAGCAGTAGTAACCAACAATAGAAAACTTCTTCTATTGGCAGTATTAAACATACAAGCAGCACAAACCTTGATTTAAGTCCAACAGTAGTAACTGCTAACCCTAGTAGTACTAATACACACAAATGCTAATAGTAGTAACTTTTTAAAACAACAAGCATCATTAACTTACCTTGGACCAACAACAACTTACCTGATTATGTACTCACGTCCATTATGAATTATTTATAAACCCTAAAAATTAGGACATGTTTAAACTTCCCTTGCTGATGTGATAGCTTCCATATCTTAAACATCAGATTTAATACTAGCTAGCCATGATTAGAAGAAAAATAAAATTGTTACAAGAACCTTGGCAGCATTAACAGTCATTGGCAGCATTAAGTTCTGAAGTAGCAGCATTAAGTAGATAATTGATAGTATTAACAATAAACTTGGGACTTAGTACTGCTCTTCGAAACTGGCAGCATTAACACTAGTTTTATCAATAACAATATTAATACAAAACGAGCAGCATTAATCTTAATTCCATGAACTAGCAGTATCAACGTGCATCACATCCAAACACAAACCAGAAAACCCTTTAGTCAACACAGCAAACAATCGAATCTCCATGTTGCCAAAGCTTGATCATAAAACCCTCTAATGGAAGAATGTCTCCAATGCACCACTAAAACAGAACCTAAATCTGGTTCGAAGTGTCTTCTATCCAAACAGACTGATAGTATAAAACCCTATTAGGGTTTCATTCACAATTATCAGATTTCAATCATTTCTGCAGCATCTTTATCATTAAACGCATCCTCCATGAAGGTCTTCAAACCTTTGTGATACCTACTGCTTTTTCGTATGTCCAAGAACCGATCACAACAATTAATACTCCACAGCACGAATACAAAACCTTATAATAGGGATCGTGAATCAATACATTACTTCCATACCCTAAAGAAACGATTAACAATGTCTTGAAAGAACCTTCCAATATAAATATGTTAAAACAATTTACAAGATCAAGTTAAACAAACAATGATAAGGGATTTAGGGTTAAGAATTTATGCGCTTCATGGTTTTATTGACGATTATATAAAGGATAAAACAATAAGGAATCAACCATACACCACAATCCAATCAGATCTATGCACCGATATAGGGTTTATTCAAAACCCTATGTCACTAAATTTCATTATTTACCGAATTTGAAACAGAACCTCGATACTTCTTTTCTTCTTAATTCGACAACAAAAACCTCGTTAGATCTTAGATTAAGAGCATCGTGGCTCTGATACCACTTGTTAGAATCGTTTTAAGCTCAGCTTGTTTAGAACTTATATCTAGGATTAACAATAACAATGATCATAACATATGTATAGCGGAATTAACATAAAGAACAATGTTATTTTAACAAGGTTTTTCTTCATTATCATTCACTCCAATCCTAAATTCTACTTGATCAATGTAGAACGGTTATCTAACTAGAACAGGAATCAAAAGATCCTTAAGGCTAAACTAACTATCACTCTAGGCATTTACAAAAAACCATACACATAGAACCCTTCAAAACTATAGACGTCTACATTGTATTGTGCACTCTTAATAACAAGCCTGATGATCTCTTTATATAATAAAGATCATCTAGATTTTACAAAGGAATCATAATACTATAAGGAAACTAAATCTTTTCAAATCATAGTCATTATCTTTTTAAGCAACTCTTCAATGTGGATCTTGTTTCCTTCTTTAGCATATCTTATAGAAACCTCCATCTATTGTAGAATTCCATAATGTCAAATTGGTCCCTCTTGTTTCATTCTTTTGTTCTTTTGTCTCATCTAATCTATAAATCCCAACATGAAAACACTTGGAATGATGAACTTGGAGAGATACTGTGTGACAAACGGGGGTGGAAGGGGCTTGTAAAACAATTTTTGTTTTTAACCCTTTTGCCCCCCTCAACTATTATATCCTTAGAAAATTTTATAGATAAGTTTTATTAGGCATAAACAAGTTTAACAAATGGCACATTTAGTCCTTAATGTTTTAACTATCATACCTAGCAACTTATTTTTTTCAATTTACTCCCTACAAGGCATAAACACATAACAGTTAAGGCTCACATAAGTCAAACTTAATTTATTTCCCTTTAATTATTAACCCGTTATTGTTTAAAACCTTTTTCCTTTATCACATACTGATTTTATGAAGAAGATATTTGACATTTTATCCCCCACAAACAATGACCCGTTTTCTATTTAAAGAGCTGTAGTCGTTGTTTGAGTGGTCATATGTCTTTGAAAATGATTTTTTGATGAATTTATGATATTAATGATTTAATTCTGAAAAGCAATATAGAAAATAAGATTTCTCTTATTTTGACACATAAGCGCACTGACACGTACACCTATGGAATATAGGAAGCACGGGTTATGATGCAAAGTAATCACAAGCCTTTGCATGGTCATAAATGTTAGGTTTCAGAGGTTTCTACAACTTAGTGCTGCTACTTATACAAGTTACTACTGCCAGTTCTACTTAGTGCTGCTGGTGAAGAATGCCAAAGATTCAAGAAAATAGACTAAGTAGTTAGTACTGTTAGTTATAAATAGTTAGTACTGCCAGTACATTGTTAGTACTGCCAGTATAGTTAGTGTTGTTAGTAGTAAGTTATTACTGCTATTATATAATAGTTAGTGCTGTTAGGAGATATGTATGAGTTATTATAGGAATAGATATGCATTATCTCTTCACACGTTTTGTAAGCCCATTAGGGTTTTTTTCATTGGTGTATAAAAGGAACCCTATGGCACTAGTTAGAAATACATTATACATAAGGTTTCATACATAAGTTTCACAAATATTAATACTTAGTAATATGTAACCTAGCAGATTAATAGTAATCAAAGTTCTGTTTTATTCATTGTTCTTCTTAGCAATATAAGTTAATTTCCGCATAGCTTATATTATTCATAGTTATTGTTTCTCTTGTAGTTAGTTTGGATTTATCCAGATTAGCTACCACCCTTAACAGGCTAGAAAGATCTATTGATTGGGATCTACAAGTGGTATCAGAGCTTGTAGAGAAACTTTAAGTAAGAAGAATCAAATCACATCAGTTACAAACCTAAACCTTTCAGATCTATTCAAATGGCAGAATTAGATGATGAAAATCCTCCACCTCCACCACCACCACCATCATCAACACCACAAGCCCCTCACACTTTGTTAACCATCAAACTCTCTATTCTGAAGAAAGGTGAGTATGACATATGGGCCATGAAAATGGAACATTACTTGAGCCATACAGACTATCCTATATGGGAAGTCATTCAAAAAGGAAATGGTCCTGTAAGTGTCTCTACATATATAAATGGAGTAATAAAGGTTCTGCTTCCTAAAACTGCTGAAGAAATTTTAGCTAGAGAGAGAGAAAGAAAAGCAAGGACCACCTTGCTTATGGCTTTACCAGAAGACCATTTAGCAAAATTTCACAAGATGACTGATGCTAAAGAGATGTGGGAAGCTATCAAATCCAAATTTGGTGGCAATGATGAATCTAAGAAGATGCAGAAATACATTCTAAAGCAACAGTTTGAAGGCTTTTCTATATCCAACTCAGAAGGATTGCAAAAAGGTTATGACAGGTTTCAGTGTCTTTTGAGTCAACTTGAGATTCATTGTGTAGGTGTCTCTACTAAAGATGCCAATCAAAAGTTCCTTAGGTCTTTACCTTCTTCTTGGTCCCAAGTATCCTTAGTCATGAGTACCAAACAAGGAGTGGATAGTCTTAGTTTTGATGATCTTTATAACAATCTTAGAGTCTTTGAGTCTGATGTTAAAGGCTCTACTGGATCATCTTTTAGTGCACAAAATGTCGCCTTTGTTTCTTCTGAAAGCACTAGCAGTGCTAATGATGTTAGTACTGCTTATGGTGTTTCTACTTCTTCTGGCTACAACTCACAAAGGGAAAACTCTTCATCATACACTGATGAACTCATGTACACTTTCTTTGCTAATTAATCCAGTGGTCTACAATTGGATCATGAGGATCTGGAGCAGCTTGATGAGTTTGATTTAGAAGAGATGGACTTGAAATGGCAACTATCCATGATTTCAATGAGATTGAAGAAGTTTTACAAGAAGACAGGTAGAATGCTGTAGTTTGATGCCAAGGAACCAGTTGGCTTTGACAAAACCAAAGTTGAGTGCTTTAATTGCCACAAAACAGGGCACTTTGCTAAAGAATGCAGATCAAAAGGAAATCAAGAAAGCAGAAGGAAAGATGCAGGGAATACTGGATATAGAGCAAAAGATAATGGGAGGAGACCTAGAAAATAGGAGGAACCTAAAGCTTTGGTAACTCTTGATGGGGAAGGAGTTGATTGGACTGGTCATGCAGAGGATGAGCAAGATAACTTTGCTTTGATGGCTAACAGCAATTCAGGCTCGAATACTGAGGTAACATCTTGTTCAAGAGAATGTGTGGAATCATATGCTAAACTTAAAAAATTATATGATGAACAAAGAGAACAACTTGGTGATGCTAGTATAGAAATTCAAACCTATACTCAAGCTTTAAAAAAGGTAGAAGCTCAATTAGTTGCTCATCCGAAAAATCAACTTTGGTATGAGGAAAAGATTAGATTTATAAAAATTGATTTAGATTATAAAACTGACGTGCTCACATATCATAAGAAATTATTAGCAGAAGTTGTAAAAGAAAATAAAGAATTAGAAACCAAACTTAAGAATTTTCAAAGTTCTTCTAAAGTTCTTAGTAAACTGCTAAATAGTCAGATGAGTGCTAAGGACAAATCTGGCTTGGGTATGGAAATTAAGTACATGATGGTGTCTTAAGTTATGAAAATGAAGTTTTTCAAAGTGTATTTGGCAGTAGGTCAAGTGATATAGAAGATAGTCTTGTGCATAATAGAATTGCAAATGTTGAAGGCATGCATGTAGTTCCCCCTCCAATGACAGGAAATTACATGCCTCCAGGACCTGATAGAGAAATAGATGATTCTATGTTCACATATGGTCCAAAACAGTCTAAAACTAGTGAATCTGATACTCAAACCAGTAATTTTGACTCTTGTGAGTCTAATTCTAGTGTAGAAACACTTGAATCTGTGCATGAACCAGTTGTAGTTGAACCTAAAGTTGTTAGTCAACCTAAAGTTTGGTTTGATGCTCCTATCATTGAGGAGTATGAGTCAGACAGTGATGATGAATATGTGATTCAACCTTCAAAAGAACATAAAAAACCTAGTTTTGCTTTTGTTAATACTGTTAAGCATGTAAAAACTCCTAGGGAAATTGTTAAAGAACAAAACACATATAGTCTAAGTCCTAGAGCTGACAAGAGAGACTGGAATGGTTTAATGTCCAAAAGGTTGGGTTTGGGATATGGGTTTACTAAAAAGGCATGTTTTGTATGTGGCAGTTTTAGTCATCTTATTAGAGATTGTGATTTTCATGAGAAAAGAATGGTTAAACAGGTTAAATTAAACAAAAAGAAGGGTAAGGGTACTGGTCAAGAGGAGAATAGACCAGTGTGGAACAATGTGCAAAGATTGAATCACCAAAACAAGTTTGTTCCAAAAGCAGTACTAACTAGAACTTGTAGAATTCCAGTTAATACTCCTAGCCACAATCTTTATAGTCAAGCAGTATCAACTAGTGTTGCTAGGAAAGTTAATGCTGCTAAACCCATTGTAAATGAAAACAGACCAAGAAATAATTTTTATAAGTCTCATTTACCTATTAGAAGGCCATTTAATAAAACAACATCACCAAGAAATAAATTTTCAAATCATAAAGTTAATATTGTTGGGGTCAAAGCAGTTAGTGCTGTTAGGGGGATAAGGGAAACTATTGTTAAGCCCTCAGCAGGTTGTAATTGGAGGACCCAAAGACATTACTGGAAAAAAGTCTCACATCACAATAGTGGATAAAACTCTATAAAAATGTTAATTTTAAAGATCCACTAGGCAGACCCAAGTCAGCAATGGCTTGGGTCCCTAAGAGAAAATAGTTCGCTTATTTGATCAATCTATAGCTGCATTAGTTCAGGGGAGGCAAGTTAGTAGGTTACTTTGTTGTATAGTTTGTGAAATGATTTTAGTTAGAAGATGGACTTTAGATGATATGATTTGGGGCTCATTATATTCATTTATGAGGGCTACATATGGTGCTGAGTTAGTTAGTGATGCCAGTTTGATTATTTATGCAGGCAAACTTAGTAACTGTTCGTATAAGATTGAATGTAATGAAGCTAGAAAGCCATGGTGAAGGAAGAAGGATCTTTAAGTGTTGGTTTCATTACCACAACAACAACTGGTCATCAGTTCACTGTCTAACAGACATCAAGAATGGCTAGTCCAGCGCAAACGGCTTCTGGTTAAAGCTTGCTTATAATCCCATTAAATGTGTAATTTGCAAAAACTATATGGTAATCACCACTCACCATGCTTCACTGTAAAGAGTCTGGATAGGTCAAAGTAAATGGCTCTTGGTAAATTACATCTTAAATCTGTTGATAATGATAGATTACTCAAAACTTATGGGTATCAATGCACATGTTTTGCAATAAAGGCATTGCTATTCCAGAGCAAACGGCTACTGGTAATGAAACTATCAAATCCGTTTATGCTTGGTAGTTTGCAAAATCTACACATGCCAACTTAGTTGGTGTAGCTGTGTCTGCTGAGTTGATGTCGATGTTGTGATGGTGCCAAGACTAGAATTAATGAATTTCAAGTTCAAAGTAAACAAACGTGTTCAAGTTTCTCAAAAAGGCAGTTTCATAGTAACACTGTGTTTGGATACATCCATCCTAGTGTTCCAGAAGCTCAAACTGAAGCAACAGAAGAGTTAACAAGTGAACATCAATGTTTAAGGGAGGATTGTTGGTTTAGAGGTTTCTATAACTTAGTGATGCCTGGTATTCTACAAGTTATACTGTCAGTTCTACTTAGTGGCTGGTGATGAATGCTAAAGATTCTGAAAATAGACTAAGTAGTTTAGTATGTTAGTTATAAATAGTTAGTTTGCCAGGCATTGTTAAGGTTACTGCCAGTCTAGTTAGTGTGTAGTAGTAAGTTAGTACTGCTATTATAATAATAGTTCGTGCTATTAGGAGATATGCATGTGTTATTATAGGAATTAGATATGCATTTATCTCTCTACACGTTTTGTAAGCCCCATTCAGGGTTTACATTGGTGATAAAAGTAAACCTACGGCACTAGTTAGAAATACATTTATACATAAGGTTTCATACCACAAGTTTACACTATTATAGTTAGTAATTGTAACCTAGCAATTAATAGTATCAAAGTTTTGTTTTTATTATTGTTTTCTTCGCCATATAACGTAGTTTCCGCATGTGTTATATTGTTCAAATCATTGTTTCTTTGTAGTTGTTGGGGGGGTGGGGGGGAGGGGGTGGCTGGGGGTGGGGGGGGAGGTGGGGGGGGGGGGGGGGGGGGGGGCATCTATCGAATTGGACTACCACCCCTTCAAACAGGCTAGGAAAGATCTATATAAGTTCTGGGATCTATAATAAAAGTTAGGACCATGCGAGAATAAAATTTTTCCCGTTATGAGGACAAGTTTTTTCTTTTTTGAAATATTGCTTTAAGATTGTGATCGGGTTGCTATCGGCCAGAATAGCAAGCCATTTTTTTAGCTGTTTAAAAACTTTTAAACTTCTACTCGAATTCATTTACGCTTTGTTATCATTACTTAATTATTACTTTCTAAGGCCAGTAAATGTTATCGATTTCAGAAGCCATGCTAGGATACATATTTTATATTTTTTTGTTTTTTTTTGTTTTTGAAATTTATCTATAGGAAAAATATTTTTGAGTTTTTCTGTTTTCTTATCGTACATCGGCGAATTATTACCCTAGGTAGCTTACCTCGCGAGGATCCTACTTCCACCTTTACTACGTCCCTCTACTCTGGTCAGCATACGTGTGTGTTTCCTGACAGTGAGAGTGTCACTCCGGCTCGCTCCATGCCCGCGTCTCCTGGATCTACGTAGCTTCTACGCTCACATGGCCGCGTGGCAATTATGCTCCTTCGAAACGCGGTGAGTAGTAACGAGAGATCACAGTTAGCTATCTCCTGTCCCGCATACACCAGCTAATCAGTTCACTAATTCACATACTCACTGATTCTCTAGAGTCATACCTCTGGGATAAGAACTCCACAAATGTTGCTTGCTCCTGAGGCAAGGTAGCCCGTTGTCTCGCCAAGATCCCCCACCACAACTAAACACACCATCTTCACAATTCAAAGAAGCCCAAGACAAGATGTGATTCTTCTACACAAAAACTCGTGCGTGTCGCCACTGAGATCGCCTGTTGCGATGACTTGACTACTGGAGTCATTGAACAAAGAACCAATACAAGAGGCATCTCACTCCTGATAGCTGCGAGACAGACCCACCGCTGTCAGCTCTCCACCTGATCTGTATCATACATCACGGCTCACTACGATCACGAACGTCCCACCCCCCCGCCCTCTCGCTCAATCCTAAACATATCACATACAGCACCTCCCCCGGTGACGACACCCCAAATCCGACCAACCCCAGGCCCCCCCCCCCACCACCTCACCCATCCCCCCCACCCCTCACTCCGATCACACTATGGCCACCTTCGTCGTGTCCATCACTTATATACCCTATCCCACACCAATCAGCTATAGTCATACCCACCAGTACCGCCGCTCCAGACTCTCAGCCCCGTCCTCGCTCTACTCGCTACCCACCACATTCCACCTCTCATCCACCCCCCCCCACAATCCAGACTCACACTAACCTCACCCACACCACCCCGCCCCCACGCAAGTAGTCACAACACGATCCTCCCAGACACCGTCGTCTATATAGCTAGACGATCACCTTCGCCGCATAAACGCGACCACCACCATCCCCCGTCGCAACACATCGATCGAATCCATACATCGTATATGTATCTCTGTGCATCGCTGCTTCTCTTGGATGTACTACATCCTAGTGTCCTGGCCACCCGTGTGATTTGCATCTGCATATGCTGTTAGAGGACATTTAACCAGTATCCTTCAAAATATCGGAGGAGACCATGTTAATGGTCCTTTGGTATCAAACAGATCCGTATCAAACCGCATTATTTAAGTGCTTTTCGGTGGCATTCCGATACGGGACATAAGCATGGACTGCAAAATAGGTCGGGTCTATGGATACTAGATACATAAGGGATCCAATCATGCCATGATAAAGTGTAGCATCAACTGGTTTCCCCTGTAGATCTTCATCCAGTTTACTCTTTTCTACCATAGGGTGTGTAACAGAATCGTAGAAGCAAACCATATTTTCTAATATATTCAATAAGTATATTTTGACTGGTTACGAAAGATGCCTTTGGACTTTGAGAAATTTGTCAATCCTATAAGACAATGAACATTGCCGCCCCTCATCGGAATCTTGAACTTAGTGGTCATCAGATTAGCAAACTTATTACACAAAGCAGTATTAGTAGATGCAAATATTATATCATCAACATAGATTTGTACCAGTAATAAGTCGTTTCCTGCTTTTTGTGTAAAGAGTGTTAGATCCACTGCACCTTTGGAGAAGTGTTGTGAAATGAGGAAACTTGACAGCATGTCGTACCATGCACGTGGTGCTTGTTTAAGACCGTATAGGGCCTTTTTGAGCTTGTGATGGGTTATCCTGATCCACAAATCCTTCTGGTTGAGAAATGTCGACCTCCTCTTTGAGCTCACCATTTAAGAAAGCCGTTTTTACATCCATTTGGAAAATTGTCATATTCTTGTTCGTTGCATTAGCTACGAAGATACGTATGGCCTCTATTCTAGCAACCGGTGCAAATGATTCCTCGAAATCGATACCCTCCTCTTGCCTGAATCCCTGAGCTACTAGTCTTGCCATATTCTTTAGTACCCTGCCAAATTCATCTATCTTGACCTTATAGATCCATTTTAGTTTGATCAACATGACTTTGTCTGGACACGGCACCAATTCCTAAATTTGTAGCCTTTTAAATTCATGAATTTCTTCTTGCATTCCATCGATCTATGACGGTTTAGTCATTGCTTGTTTGAAGTTTTTTTGTTCGACTAAAGTTAGGAAGGCATCAAAATAACACCACATGGCATCAGTCTGTAGTTGCTTTCTGGTGGAGACAGAACAAAAAGGATCTCCGATTACATTTGCTATAGGATGATCCTTAGTCCATCTACCAAGTGATTCGAATGGAGTGTGGATTAGTGTCACATTAGATGATGATCCTTGAGAAGTTGAGTCTTCATGAAGAGATTCATGAAGTGGATCATCATGAAAATGTGGAATTTTTGGTGATTCTTCATAACCTTGAGAAATAATTGGTCAATGTTCTTGTTCTTGTGATGATGGGATACTTGTTGATGGAGCATCTTGGTCAATTGACGTAGACACAAGTGAATCAGCTAAATCAATAGTTCTTGGTGCAGCAGCGACTTGAACTAGAGATACAACTATTGTTGGAGGATTCAAGTATTCATCAAACATAGATTGGAACAAACGATCCCAATCATCTCTTGATGGTGGAATACAAGGTTGTTGGGGAATAGGGTTTGGAACGAGTCTTGAACTGGATGTTGTAGGAGTCATTGATTGAAGCCCGGGTCCTGAACCTACTTGTTCAAAAGCCATTGTCGTCAGCTCATCAAAATCGACATGGATGGTTTCAATGATTTTTCTGGTACGTCAATTGTAGATGTGGTAAGCTTTCTTTTTGGGTGCATATCCAATGAAAATACCTATATCAGCTTTAGCTTGAAGTTTGCCTAAATCCTCACTATCATTATTTGGATAGCAAAGTGCACCAAAGACATGAAGGTAAGATAGATCGGGTTTTTTGTCATGTAAGAGCTCATACGGATTTTTTTTCCATGGCGGTGCCATATAATGGATCGGTTTTGGGTGTAACATGCGATAGCGACTGCCTTGGCCCATAGAAATAAAGGAGCGTTTGTGTATATTAACATTGTTTGAGCGGCTTAAACAAGAGTACGATTTTGCCTTACAACGACACCATTTTGTTGTGGAGATCACACAACTGATGTTTCATGAGAGATACCAACACTCTCATAATAGCTACGTAGAGTTAGATTGACAAACTCGGTTCAATTATCTATATGAATGTTCCTAGCAGACGTATTCAATCAAACTTGTATCATCATCTGAAGCTTGATTATGAAATCAGGAGCTTCATCTTTTGATGCTAGAAACTTCACCCATGTGAACTGAGAGTAGTCATCTACAATTACAAGGATGTACTTTTTCCCATTTATACTTGCAACACGCATAGGCCCACAAAGATCCATGTGCAAAAGATTTAGTTTTTCTTGATTGGTGTCTTCAGATTTAGGTTTATGTGATTGTTTCTTGCTTTTGCCCATAGCACATGCCAAAAATTAATGATCTTTTTCATGTTTCAATTTGGGAAGACCTCGTATGAGACCATTTTTAGCCAAATGATTAATAGCACCAAAGTTCAAATGTGACAATTGTCGATGCCATAACTAGGATTTTGTCTTTTGAGGCTTTGGACAAGAGATAAATTGGAGAAGATGCCATCATATCCTCCATTGAAAATGTATAAATGTTGGTTTCCTGAGATCCTGAGAGTAAATCATCACCTTCCAGATTACGAACAAAGCAAGTGTGTTTTCTAAAAGCTACTTCAAGGTCCGAGTCGCAAAATTAACCAACAGAGAATAGATTGTGTCCTAATCCTTCTACATAATAAACCCTTGAAATTGTGATATTTCCTATCTGATAGTCACCATACCCCATAATCTTTGCAATCTGGTCATTGTTGAACTTGACAGTACCGAGAAACTTATAAACAAAATTGGTGAGCTGAGAGCGATCTCCAGTCATGTGCTTGGAGCATCTGGAGTCTAAATACCACAAAACAATTTGGACAACATAAGATCGACAGAAGAAGAAGAACATGGAGCAACTGAAGTACTGGATCCCCGAGATGTATTGAGTTCTGTTTTGTTAGAAATCACAGATTTTTCAATCTTAGGTTTGCTATTAGAACCATTAGTCTTAGGTACCTTAGGTTTGCTATTAGAACCATTCTTTGTATTGTCTGTAGACTTTAACCTGCTAGATTTAGTAGACCGGCTGACTCCTGTAGAAGTTGACTCAGAATTGTTAGTGGTCTGTTTGGTCTTTGTTTGGGATGTGCTTGATGATATGACAGGTTCAGCAAACCTAACTTTTTTTTTTATTGATAGGCGTGACAGTAACTAATTTCCCACTAGGTTTGGGAATATCAGGGCAAGTATCTCTAACATATCCTAGCAACTCTTGAATCAGCTTAACATACTTACAAGTAGAGTAAGATGCACTGTCTAAAGGTTTAGTAATTTAGCTTGTTCAACTATCTTCTTAAGAATAGCAGCTTGTTCCATAGTGTGCTTAAAGTAGTATATGTGAGTTTCCTTATTATTCTTATCTTTAGGAGCCAAAGTTACTCGGTCAAGCTTATACATTCTTGGAGCAATAGTGGTATATTTTGACACTTGGGCAGCATTGTCAACTATGTCTTTTCCATTGAATTTCCTAAGATCATTTTTTAATGTTGTTATGACAAGAACCTTTTCCTAGAGTTGAGCATTTAAATAAGTAATTTCAACAGACTTTTGATTTAATTGATTGACCAGTGATTCAGCATGTTTTTTAGCTTGAACACATGATGGTTTAATTAAATCATATAGTTGTTTATAATTCTGTTTCAAATGATCATTCTTAGCAGTAAGTTTTGTCACCCTATGTTCCAGTTCTATGTTGATGGTCTCAATCTCATCTATGTCCTTTTTCACATTGTTTGTGGTGGAAGCTTTATTCAAACGTTTAATGTTTGCTTTCAACTTCTTGATTGTTATGACTTTTGCTTGAAGCTCAGCTTTTAAATTGTTAAATTCAAACAATTGATCAAATGAAGGTTCAGTTTGGTTTACAGAAGTGTCATTCTTTTGAAAAAATTCTTTATTGAGTTGCATTGCAAGTTCAAGAGAAATGCAGTGTTGTTCAAGTTTAGAAAAGCTTTTTGAAAGTCTATTATATCATCTTTTTCAACCATGTGTGTTGTTTGATAAGCTCCGCTTTAAGTTCAGAGACACTGTTGCAAATTTCCCAACATAATTCTCACATAATCATTCATAGCTAGTGGATCCTTCATATTCAAGAAGCATTCACAACAATATTCTATAATATCTTGAGAAAAGAATTGATCCAATCGACGATCGTTTTTCAATCATAAAATTGTTTCCTTTTGAATTTCAAAGCACTGTTTGTTGCATTGATACTGTTGAACTAGCGCTTCCCATCTGGTTAAAAACTATTTGTACTTCCGTTACCTCATTTAAAAGATATTTATCAAAAACATTGAATATGCCTTTTAGGGTCTTTACAAATGGAATTATTTCTTTTAGAAAAATAGCTTTAGCGTGTTCAAACCCCCATTCCCTTTTTGTTAAAGCATCGGGCGTGATCTGCTTTTTCACCACATTGTTAAATTGTCCAAGATGGTATTTAAACTTTTTAAGGTTTGTATTAAGCAAGCTTGCCTTACGAAGATCCTGAGGAGCCTCAATTTTGATAGGTGAAGTAGCAGATTGGTCTGTAGTAGGGTGTGAAGTCTGTAACTAGAAAGCTTGTTCATCAAACAGTTCTTGTTGTGGGATAAAATGTTTACCAAAATCTTCAGATAATCGATTTAATTCAGCATAATTAATTGGTTTAATGTTAACTTTCTTTTCTAAGACTTTTGGATCACCTTTTTTAAAAGCATTTTTTATTGACTCTCTTCCTCAAGCATCAATGTCTCTTCAGAATCTGCAATTGAAATCACATTGGTTTCCTTAGCAATAACACTACCATTATAAAGCATTGGCCTAATATGCTGAGCTTTCTTAAGACAGAAAGGATTTTGAAAACCAAGAGCTTGTTTCAGGTTGTTATCATAAAAAAAACTTGTGGTTTCGTGAGCATATGCACAGTTTGCACGGATTGACCCATTTTACAAACAATATTGTCCAATTCTTTGAATTTCTTTTCTAAAGCAATTTCTATATCAATATTCTTAGCTTCCTTTTCTTTGGATTCGTTTTTGAAAACATTAAATGTTGTTGTTAACAATTCATTTTCCTTTGATTGTTTAGAAAGAGCTTGTTTAAGATGGTTAATTTCTTTTTTAAAATCCGCAAATTGTGCATTTTTCTCCCAAATTATATCATCCATTATAAGCTTTTCTCTAGTACTTAAATCCACATGTTGTCTTTCTTCTAGCAATTTCACCTATTCTTTGTATTTTTAAGCTCGGCATATAAGGATTCATATGCTATTAGATTGTCCTTATTGACCTTGTTACAATTAGTTACTTGATTTGACAGTTGTTCAAATACAAATAATATCATGGCATCTTGTTGTGCAGAAGAATTTATATCCTGAACAGCTGTATTTTGTGTTTCAAGCAGATACTGAGAATAAGGAATGATATTGCTATTACTTGTTATCTCATTCTTTGTATAATGCACAAGATGAGTTTGTTCAGAATATTGCATCTATTGCACACGTTAATTTAGCATATCATTATAAGTGTGTTCAGAGTGAGGTACCTCGGAGAGAACATCTGATCCGTAACTATACAAATTGGCCATAAGAACTACTTTGGCTGTAAAGAAGTCATCACAGTCAGAATTATACGCATCCAAATCATCTGCTTGATAAGTTGCATTATGTGTAATGACCGTCTGTGTAACTGGACCTTCTGCAACTTTAGGGTCTGCCAAAAATTCTAATTCCTCCTCGTTCAAAGCTTTACCAGATCTTTGTGCTTTAACCATAAGAACTTTATCCCTAAACCATGTAGCATCACTTTTCCTCTTAGGCTTTGGGCATTGTCTTGCCATGTGACCTTCCCCTTGGCAATTAAAACACTTTATAACTCTTTGTTGACCTGAATTATTCCCACCTATTCCTGAGATGTTAGCCCTTGTTCTAGAAGTACCAGCGGCAAATGAACTTTGTCTCCCCAGAAACGGTTAAACAGTCACCCTTCCATCATAAATAGTTGCTTGTTGTCTTGGGTTGGAAGAATTTCTTAGCTGATTGTTGTTAGTAAGGAAATGAGATGAGACTACAGTAGACAGAAATGACATCATTTTTTTAATGGCATCAATAGGGTCATTTTCATGCTTAAACACAGGACCTGCTAGACCGCAGTCTATCTGAGAAAATTTAGCCAGATGTGTTTGTTGATTAACTATGGAGATAGTATATTCATATTGAGAAATTGATTGTGGTTGTAGATAAGCATCTTGATGTACAGTAGATGAGTAAGCATTAGGATGCGGTGTTGATGGATAAGCGATTGCATGAGGTGTAGATGGATAAGTAGTTGAGTAATGTTGTGTGGGATGACTTGATCCATATTGAGGAGACTAAGATGGTGAAAACTGTTGTTGGAACTAATGATTGTTGTATGATGATTGATAAGTGTTGAAGTGTAATGGTGTCATTTGATGATTAGCAACTAGTGCAAGTGGATCTTGATTGCGTTCACGCATAATACGGACTTCATTTGCATGGAGTTCATGTTATTTAAGATATGCATGAAGCTTATCAAAGTTGGTGGTATGCAAATCTCTTACAAGTTTAACATCAGTCAAAAACTTACTCCATTCAGGTGGAAGACTGTTTAAGAATTTGGTATTGACTTGAAATTGCTCCAATTTCGTATTGTAAATATTCATGTCATTGATCAGTTGAGTAAATCTCAAGTAATAATGATGAAGTAATTCGCCATTGATGTGAGCAAACTTATCAAATGCATCATATAGTTTACACTCTCTTTCATGCTTTGTCAATGAGGTACCTTGAATTAGTAGTTAAACTCTTTCCCATAGATCCTTGGCAACTCTG